>KV425637.1:0-15774 GCA_001632425.1 Neolentinus lepideus HHB14362 ss-1
GGTATGTTTTCGGACATATATTCTCATTTGTTGCATATGGCACGATTTGATAGACGAAGGAGCTTCGGACTTAGTAGATTTCGGACGTTTGGGTTACTTAGTACTTTAGGCACCCTGTATTCTCGGACCCCCAGGGAGATCATTCCGGACCACTGTACGGGTCACCATCGAATTTACCTCACAGTTCACATCTCAAAGTCTTGCTGCGTTCAAAATTGCGTTCTAGTCGGCCTTGGCGTGAGGTCTCGCGTTTGCATTGCGTCTTATCGTCTCCATTGCGTTCTTACTGCGTTTTACTGCGTCCGCGTTGTGTTCTATTGCGTCCTAGAGTCCTCCGGCGTGGAGGAACCTTCCGAGCTATTGTCCTTCACCCTTCCGAGTCCTTCCAACGGACAGCTGGTCTTGCCCAGTACCGAATATCCTCCGAGAAGCGCCGAGTCTGCACCGAGAAGTGTAGTTCGGAGTTTTAGAGAGTTAGGAGTTGCATAGAGCATCTGGGTTGACTCACAGGAGATATACGGTGCCTTCCATTGTGTTGTTTTTCATCCCTCACCTCCCCCGAGCTTTACCCTTCTGCCCTTCGACTGCCGACACTATTGGACGGAGTTCACTCCGCATTTTCTAGGTGTTTTTGGTGGTTGTTGTGTGTTGTAGCCTGTCAATGCGCCGCCAGCCGCTCGTAATTAGGAATTCATCTAATAATAAATTCCATTCGTGGCCTGCTTGCTTGAGTCCGTACAATGTACGCTCAAGCTTACATACGCGATCGGTTCCATCATCGAAGCCTTCGGGTTGCCACATATAGATTTCTTCTTTTAGGTAACCATTAAGGTATGCTCCGACAGCATCCATTTGATCCATTTCTAGATCATAGATTGTGCCGATGGCAAGTAGCATACGTAATGATTCTAGATGCATGACAGGTGAGAAGGTTTCATCATAGTCCATTCTGGGAATTTGGGTGAATCCTTGTGCAACGAGTCTGGCTTTGTATTTAATTATTTTGCCATTTTTGTCTCGTTTAATTCTGTACACCCATTTGCAGCCTACAGGCTTTCGCCCAGGAGGTAAATCCACTGATTTCCAAGTATTATTTTCTTCAAGCTGTTTTATTTCAGCTTGCATGGCTTTCAGCCACTGTGGCCAATCACCGGAATTTTCCGCTTCTTGATAAGATTTCGGATCTTCTTTGGTTGTGACATATATGACGTCCGTTGTGTCCTTCTCGGACAGATCTGCCGGTGCTTGTTCTGATGGGCGCTCGTGGCTAGCTTGGTGATCAAGGTACGCTTCTGAGACTTTCCTTCGGTCAGGGTTATTAGCTTTTCTGTAATCAATGGGCGCTTTAGCAGATACACAACTTGATTTTCATAGTACTTCTGTTTGTAAATTAGTTTCGGAAATATTTAAATTATTATTTCCATCAGAAGTGCCTGATTTCAATTGTTCTGCAGCGCTGTCTACGGGTTCTGAGGATGTCTCATTCGACGGATTGCCACTATTTTCGCTCTCCCCCTCAATTCGCAAAGGAGGTGCTTGTGCAACAGGGTTTTCCGTATATTTAGTGCCTTGGTCGAATATTAGATTTCTTGATTTTAATATTAAGTGCTTATTCTGGAAATAAACATGATAGGCTTTTGAATTCTCGGCAATTCCCACAAATAGTCCAGGTAATGATTTGGGATCAAGCTTCTGCCAGCCGACTTTCTGGGAATCAAGGGCCCAGCATTTTGAGCCAAATTCCTGTAAATCTACTATATTTGGTTTGCAGCCAAAAAATGCTTCTTTGGGCATGATATCGCGAAGCGGGTGCATGGGAGATCTATTCTTAATATAGGTTGCATATGCCACAGCATCTGCCCATAGGAATTTCGGCAAATTCCTTGCAAGTAGCATTGCACGCACATGCTCGACAAGCATGTGATTAAGTCTTTCGGCAATGCCATTTTGGGATGGTGAGTATGGCGCTGTGGTTTCAAATATTATCCCATTTTGTTGTAAATATTTTTGGAATTCTTGATTTGTGAATTCCCCGCCATTGTCCGCTCGAAAGCATTTTAATTTATTTCCTGTTTGGGTTTCTACGAATGCCTTGTATTCTTTAAATTTAGCCAAGATCACAGTGCCTGATTTATGTTCATCAAAATACATCATAGTGCGGCGTGATTTTACATCTGTAAACGTGAGGAAATACCGATACCCTTCTACAGAAATAGTCTGGGCAGGACCCCAGACATCTGATATGGTGATACACCCTATGTGTCTCTAGGCTCAGAAAACGCATTTTCGGCGCTTTTGCGCTATTTCTCACGCTATGCACGATAGCGCTAGGGCTCCCGGTGATGATAGAGTCAAATGAGCTAACCCAGGAAAATGGCACAAGCTGGAATTGAACCAGCGACCTCCCGTATTGCGCTGTGGTGCTCTTACCACTGAGCTATTGTGCTGTAGTCAAGCTCTGACTATAAGTTTCTTTTAACTTCGAATTTGTCAGAGTGTCCGGGGCCTCGTACCCCATCACCGGTCTGGTGGCGCAAGCAATATTCGAGTTTTGATTGATTTTTCCAGCTATTTCCTGCACTCCTCGACACTTTGATCTCGTTCAGCAGGCGCTCTGCTGCATTATGTAAGCAAGCGCACCCATCTCGACAATAGCGGTGGTGCCGTGGTATCCTTCCAACAAGTATCATGGTGCGGCAGTGTTGCACCACTTCAGCTGTGTCCGGCAGTGTGATCTCTATCAAGCTCAAAGTCATTCCGAGGCTGTGCGTGCATTGCGGGCACCTGTGCAGCCTCCACCTGGAGCAATAGCGCTTTTTGATGTGATGCTGTGCGCTTTCCCACGCTTCTTTTGGTATGCGGTGGCCTGTGCATATGGACACTGTAGCTTACGGAGATTGTTCCCCTGTCTGAGGTTTGAGATAGATCGGTTTCAGGAGTAGTTTCATTTTGTTAGCATATGGCTCTTGGTTCATTTTGTTTACCCAGTAGAGTACTTTAGTTGGACCTCCTGTAGGCAGACAAGGCAGGCAACCAGCAACCCAGTCAGTCCTCCCTGCACAATCTAGTGTTCCCATCTCCTTCCTGCGTCTATCTCTGAGCTTCCTGCATCTTGCATCCTTCCTCCAGTCACTGTGTCACTATCCCTCTGCCTACGATAAGAGCGCCGAGTCGCTATCATCGCTATACGTCGCTATACATCGCTATACATCGCTAGTCGCTACATCGCTATCTCGCCAACTGCTAATAGGCACACCGAGTCGCACCTTGTCACTTTCCGATTGTGTTCTATTTTTAGCCTCCCATCGCTATTCCATCACCATCTTTCTACATCCCACATCGCATCACAGTTTCTTTTGGTTTTTTTCATATACGTCGCATTTGTGGTTTGCGGTCTCAGCCCTATCCTTCCATTTACTCCCTCTGAACTATCTATTACCCTTTGTTACCCCAGGCCTCGCAGCCATCTGACACCAAGGGCTTTGGTGTTTGCTTTGTGGTTGTGTCTACCCTTTAGGTCTTCTTTTCCACGGGTTTAGTCGTGTGTTCGTGTTCATCAATGGTAATTTCTCTGATGTCTGAAACAACACTTGTAGACTCGGATGGAAAGGGTTCAGTATGTTGTTTGGCTTGAATACAGGCCTTGCATTGCATAACAGGTTCCGAGGATGGGTCAACATCCATTCCATCAACCATTTTTGCATCTTTGAGTTTTTTGATGGCACCCATATGAATATGCACTAGTGCACGGTGCCACTCCTCCCACGTGCATGCAGATTCTATGGCTGCATTTACCAAATTATTTTTCGGAATATTTACGGTGCAGTCCATAGCATATAATTGTCCTGGCCCATTATTTCTTCGGCTGATCCTGATTACCTTCCCTTTATGGGTAATTGTTAAAACTCCGCCGTTTCCAGTATAGCCCATTCCGCCCTCATCAGCATGGCATAATGAAATTAAATTTAGCGGTGCGTTCAGTGCATATGTAATGTTTTTGAGCATTACTGGAATATTCAATTTTCCTACTTTGAAATCTAAATTGACATTTCCTTTTCTGGCCACTTTGCATTTGCCACCTATGCCATCGAGATAAGCACTGGGTGGCGATGCTTCAAATGTGGTGAGATATTCCCACCAGTTTGTCATGTGCATTGTGGCACCATTATCAGCGTACCACGTTGGGCGCTTGTCTTGCACCACCGCGGCATGTTCCGGTTGCTCATAAATGCCCGTGATTGTGAAAGCGAACACTGTTTCAGATGTGGTGTTGGCTTTGTTGTTATTTGTATTATTTGATTTCCCCTTTCTTTGGGGTTTTTGACCTTCTTTACCCCCTCCTTTAGCCCAGCATTGATCTTTTGTATGTCCTTTTTTATTGCAGTTATAGCAAATAATATTACTATTTCCCACATAAGAATGACCTTTGCCTCGGACAGGGAGAGCGGAGTCTGAAACTCCAGGCCGGGACTTCTGGCGGTGGTCTTCCTCAAGTATGCGTGCTATTAATTGCGCTGATGATGTCGTTTTCAGGGCGACGGTATCAATAGACTGGATAAATGTGTTCCAGGACTCTGGTAATGACGTAAGCAATGTAATAGTAAAGTCTTCATCATCAATGATTTTGCCACCCAATCGGTGGATCTCATCTTGATATTCTCGCATCGATCTGATGTGTTCCTCGATGTCACTATTTTCATCACACTGTGCTCGGAAGAATTTCCGACGCGCAATTACAATGCCCATCGGGCCGTGTGACTCAAACATCATTTGTAATGTTATCCAGGCTTCGTGAGCCGTGGACGCTCCGCATACGTACACTAGATGCGAGTCAGCGACCCGCAAACGGATGGCAGATAATGCCTTTCTATCTTTAGCTTTCCATTCTGCTGGACAAGGATGACGCGAGGTACGAGTGGCTCAGACGTGATGTCGAGCCAAGCTAAGAGCATGCGAATGAGACCACGCACACTGAGCACGCGTCCGCCATGTGGCGCACCCTCTGCTTGGCTTCCATTTGGGCTCAGCGTGCCCTCACTCTTTTTTCTCCATTACGCGTTGCTCGCCAGCAAGCTCGACTCCGTTTCTCTTTCGCCCCGCCCACCTCCCTTTCACTCCTGTTCTGGCAGTTGGGTGTAGCCCGGGTTTCGACATGTCACGAAACGGCGCGCGTTGTGGCTTCGCCCCTCCGACCCTGAGTCTCGGTTCCGGCTTCCGGCTTGCAACATCCCCGGTGCCACATCCTCAGCCACCGCGGGGTTTGCCGGTCACGTGCCTGCCGCCGGCTTCGCTGTGCCGAGCCTCCCCCCCAACCCACGGAAATCGCACCCAGCTTTGCGCTACGGTCGATTTCCCGACTGATTTTCATTCCATACGATCTCTTCATTCTCTCATTGCGGTTCAGCACCTTAGCTTGGCTTGATGTCTGCCAGGTTGCTCGGTTCGGCACTTGCCGATGGCTTCCCTGATGATGCGGCAGCTATGATAGGTTCTGGGCATTTACCTTCTTCGGTAACATGTTCCCACAGATCATTATCTGTGAGGATATCTGCTATTTTTACACTCCATGTGGCGTAATTATCGCCGCAGAGTGGCTCAATGCAGTATACCGAAGATATATTGCCGCTAGTGTTTGACATAGTGTACGCTAGCTCAGTAGCTACAGATTATGTAATAAGTGAGCTATTAGCTCTTGAGAATGATTTGCAAATGTAAGCAAGTTTGTATCCTAGAGTCCGCTTGGGCTCATAACCTATTGAAAGGTTATACGGCTGTATATAGTCAAAGGATTAATTAGGGTAGGCGCCCGCTACTCGGGCGCTTCTTATATACTACTCGTACATGTTATGCTAGAATGTTACAGAATATACTATAACATTTAATATGAAATAAATTGAAATACTCGAATATTCTATAATGTCCTTTAAGCGTCTACGAGGGCGCTTGTGGCTTGTCCACGTGCATGGCCGAGATGCCCGATGTCACGTGATTCGTTCCAACAAATAAATCGCATAAAATAGGCACTATTGACCAGTATTGATGCACCATTTTGACTGCATTTGAAAGACCACTACTATTCTAATATCTAAGAACAATTATATATGTCTTTCTGTAATTGTACCAGCATCACAAAGGGCAGACATCAATAATGCATCTTCAGCCACTCACTTCTATAATTAGTATAGTGGCAAGGTTCGGTTCGTGGGAAGAGTTGTCCAAAAATCTCGGTTGTCCAAACCGTAGTCAACTAGTTCTAAAGTTGACGTGTAAACCGAACCTCGCAGACGCCAACCGGCACAACACTGCGGCACAACACTGCGGCACAACACTGGTAGAAGACGAGGTTTAGCGAGGAACCGGAGTTTGCCGGAGCCCTCCCAAATTGAATGGGCTGTCACTTGATCCTTTCTAGCCCAATGGAAGTCGCACTTCCCATACCTGGGGCTTTGTGCGCTGCCGCGAAGGCCTAAGTACCATGTGGTGCAGGTCTCTAATTACGCCAAATGAGTGATATGTGACCCAGTTTTAGTTCATTACGCACTGCTGAAACCTGGAGTAATGATTGGTGCTCCAACTTCGATTCACACCTCGGAGTAAGAATCGAGATGATCGAGATGGGTTATGTTTGAACTGAAGCGGATAGGTTTGCAAGCATCTCACCTATGGCGCGGCCAGCGTTGATTCCGAGTTCCTCGACCGTGCACTGCATGCTAGGGTCGTTTGTGACACTTCCGGCGGGCTACGCTGATTAGACAGATGTGCACCGACGGGCAATAAGTACTACTTCGGCTGCGCTTAGAAGAGATCACGAGAAGTGATCGGCCAGGCATATTCGCGCTGCGTTTTCTCATCCATAAATACCTACATTCATCACAATGAGGGTCCTTATGGTCAGAAAAACCACAAATAGGGTTCCTTCGGTTGTGCTGGCAGAAATCAGGTGAGTATCGTCCTCACTCCGTGATTCTTGTACAGACCAGCTGTTGCTGATCTGGTGACTGACGAGAATATGACGCGCTAAGTCGATTTTTGCACGGCGTTAGAGTTCTCGTCACCGCTGGAATTGTGCGGCTGCCTTTTCACATGATTGACGTTTCCTCAGGTGAGTCCAGTCGTCCATTTCTCGTGACCTAAACTGAGATGGCTGAGGAACGTAAAGGCATGAACCGCAGTATCAGCGATGCTTCTGCATATATAAAAGACGAAGTCATGACTACCGCAGTACGAGCCAACGCCCGTGGTTCTACGTAAAATGCTTGTCCGAGCACTTTTGGCTTGCCTTGTCGCCGGTGTCGCGGTGTTTGCTGTCCCGGCATCGAGAGCCATAGCACCCATAGTGACACTCGACTCTGCGACGTTCACCGGTGTCGCGTCAGGCAGTATCAATTCGTTCCTAGGTATTCCTTTTGCTCAGCCTCCGTGAGTACCTCCACAGCTTTGTCGGAGATTCAAAGAATGCACTGCTGAAATGCGAGTTAAGGGTCGGTGACCTTCGTTTCAATCTGCCTCAGCCAATTCAGCCGTACAATGGTTCATATTCCGCGATAGCCTTCGGCAATGAATGTCCTCAGCAGGCGATCACATTGCCTCTGATAAGTGGTCTGGCGGCAAACGCGACCAATTTCATCGTTAATTCCATCTTTCGTGCCGTCACGGGACCTATCAGCGAGGACTGTACGTCTTTTTTGAACTGTTCAGAGCGCCCAAATGATGAAACCGCATGTCTAGGCTTGCATTTGAATGTATGGACACCCGTCACTGCAACGCCAACTTCGAAGCTTCCAGTAGTCGTCGTAAGCCTTGTCCATCAATGTTTTGCAACGAGTCTGATCCCAACAATACCTAGTGGATATTTGGAGGTAAATGACTAATCACTTCATTCTTGCCTTCGTACTACTCTCTGTCTAGGCGGTTTCGAACTCGGTGGAACTTCCATTTATGATGGGAGTATCATAGTACAAAGATCGATAGATCTTGGCCAGCCTGTTATAATGGTCAGCATGAACTATAGGTGAGTGCCACATTGCTTAAGCGGACTTCTCGTGATTGACTTGATGATAGGGTATCAGGTTGGCAGATTGAGTTGACCATGCGACACACATGCTTACGTACTGGTTTCTCCAGCGTGGGGATTCTTGGCAAGCTCTGAAGTCAAAGCAGCAGGCGTAGGCAATCTCGGCTTGCAAGACCGTTAGTTCGCACCCGTTTATAGTGCGTGTCCTAACCGACATAGTGAATAATTCAGAAAGGGAAGCCTTGCGCTGGGTTCAGAAGTACATTACCGCATTCGGCGGAGATCCTTCAAAGGTTACCATGTGAGGCAATCAGTTCAGTTTGCTTCGACTCCTCTTACAAACATATTCGCTTAGATGGGGCGAGAGTGCCGGCGCCATCTCAGTAGCAATGCAGATGCTCACCAATGGAGGGAATACCGAAGGCCTGTTCCGTGGTGGATTTATGGAATCTGGTTCACCTATTCCCGTGGGCGACATCACTCATGGCCAAGGATATTATGACTCGGTTGTTGCCGCCACTGGTTGTTCGGGCAGTTCAGACACATTGCAATGTTTGAGAGAAGTCCCTCAGGCGACTCTGCAGAAGGCCGTGGATGCGACGCCTAACATCTTTTCGTACCAGGTAAGCAGTGGCCAACTCATTGTGATATACGGGGTGAGCACATATCGACACCGTCATCTAGTCTCTCAACCTCGCCTACGTGCCGAGGGTGGATGGTGTATTCCTAACCGATACACCTCAGAACCTGGTTCTCGAAGGAAGCGTAGCTAATATTCCATTCATTACTGGCGAGTCTGTGGTCGTTTACCATTGTCATATAAATCATTACTTTTCTTTCAGGTGATTGTGACGATGAGGGAACCTTGTTCTCCCTGACCACCTTGAATATTACGTTAGTTAAGTCGTGTCGTTTCAAGGCCCAAGCTAATGCTGTTGCGCAGGACGGACTCTGAACTGTACACATACATCGAGCAAACTTATCTTTCAAAGGCCACCAGCTCCGAGATAAACCAGGCGCTGTCAATCTACACTGCAGACCTTGTTTCCGGGTCCCCGTACGATACAGGCATCTCGAACGCGTTGACGCCACAATACAAAAGAATTTCTGCTATCCAGGGGGATCTTGTTTTCCAAGCACCACGCCGGTTCTTCTTGCAGCACCGCTCAGGGTCCCAGAACACGTGGAGTTTCTGTACGTGATCGTGATCTATTGTAATTCGGCTGCACGTTTACTCTGAAATCAGTGAGCAAGCGCCTGAAGACGTTGCCTGCATTGGGATCGGTATGTGGACTGTCGGCTGCAGGTCGTTCATGCAGAACTTAACTCGTATCTCCGCTCCAATAGGCCCATGCCACAGACATACTTGATGTATACGGCGGCCAGGAACTGACAACATACCTCGTACAATTTGCGAACGACTTAAATCCCAACGGTGATGCTAATTTGCTCAGTTGGCCGCAATATACAACGTCTTCTCCTCAGCTTCTGACACTTCTGGATGGCCTTATCCCGTTGACTATCACGCAGGACACGTATAGGGCTGAGGGATTTACTTACCTCACAAACTTGTCGCTCAAGTACCCTCTCTGAACGAAGGCTTTACAGTATACAGGGACTGTATGTAGCATTCCTTGTCACAAATACAGGTCAACACGGCGTCTGAGTCACTCTGGAACACTGCAGGATCCAAGAAAAAGAAGCCTAACCCTTCGATTGCGTTCAATCGAGTTTCGAATGATCACGAGACTCGTCAAGCATTCATTGAATCATGTAACGTTTTGAGTGTAACAACCTTGGAGGAGGTACTTTTAAACGTACCTCTAATATCGGTACAACCAAGCTAGGGCCCGGGCGGGAGCGAGGAAAGAGAAGCCGGGTAGACAGAGGAAAATGTACCTAGCAAACTGAGACCAAAAGCAGAGACTGACACGAAATCGACGTAGCACGATGTTCAGTACAATTTCGCTGGGTTGGGGGAGAGACCGGCGACGGCCGGAGGCCGTCGGGCTGCCGAAATGCCGATGTGGCTGAAAGCCACCGGCGGGTGGCGGCCAATCGGAATCCGAACCGAAGCTCTGGTGGCCAGAAGCCTGTTGTTTCTGCTGCGGGACGAAAGCCAGACTACACCACACCCAAAACACTACAAGAGGGGAGGCGGATGGGACGAAACAGTTGCCCGAGCGTTGCACAGACAAGGGGAACGGGCTGACGCGTTTCGCTGGCTCGAATAAACTCGGAGGATTCGGCGCCACGCCACAAGCCGCGTGGCCCGCTCCTAGCTTGGCGGGCTCAAGGCGCTCGTTCCTCGTGTCGAGCCCGTTAGGCAGCCCGCCTTGCTTATGGTTGCCGTCATCATCATGATGCTCGCCCGGACCGGATGTCCTTCCGACCGGATGTCCATGGTCACCGCGCAATGCTGACGTTTGTCCGGCTAATGACATTCGCTTCAAATTCTTAACATGTCTCCGTGCAATATCACCGTGTCTACGTAAGAAACACAATACTTTCGACTCCGCTGGCCCTACATAGCGAAAACCTTTATCGACTCGGGCGAGCAAGAAGCCGTATCAGATCGCTGTCAAAGAAGCGTGTCTTAAACTTGCACATAAGCCCATCGACGACAGCAACTACAATACGTAGAGTGTTGCTACAGAGATAGTACATTAATGCATAGTATCACGTATGCAAACATCTCGAACAAGCTGACGTTCGGCTAACTTTGGCTTGACAACTATTGATGCAGGCCAGCGACAAGTACTCGCAGCTCCGTCGGTGCGGAGGCGTCTCCCGACGCTGCCGACGCTTCATAACATACGGTGATGATCACGCCACGTCTGGCTCAGTACTACGGGGTGGCGGTGGATGGTGGGCCTTCACCGATCAAATGGGAACACTTCTCGGGCAGCGCTCGAGAGGGCAGTCTGTAGATTATTTTCAGTACTTGAGGCTGTTCACCCCTGAGATGTAGTAGAGACTGTGCCCTCTGATGGCGAAGAAGATGGAGGTGTTGTTGTGCTTGCGACTGGATTCGCTAGATCGCGTTCATATGCGGAGTTTGAGATTCGACTAGTATCTCAGCCATCTTTCTCTTCTTCTTGATTACGGCAATGCATTGTGGCACTATCGAGGGATGCTGATATGTAAGAACGTGCCTGGTCTCGAAATGGACAAGAACGGCGACGGTCTCTCTACGCTATCCGGTGTACGGTCCAATTCAAGTGGCCGAGCAGGTGGAGCCGTTCTAAACTGGCCTTGCTATTGGAGAGGGCATGTAATAATGCTGTGTATACTGCATCTCGGACTTACAGAGATACATTTCTCCTAGTCTGCGTGCATAATCACAGACCTTGACGAGATGACGAATCGGTCACATATCACAGTGAGTATCGAAAGGTATCGAAATTGCGCACCATGATCGCACGTGGCAAAGAGGCGTACAGTCCCAGCACGTGCTGGCGCGTCCTGTGACCAGATGTGCTTCCGTATCGAGATGTGTTTCTATCCTCCTGACCTTCGAACATCTCGTGCCAACAAGATATACTGAAGCAACCCTGTAGGCTGCGGAGCATGCTCAATTGTACTTTCAAGCTAAGTATGGCACCTTTTGATTAATTGGCTGTGGCGCGGGGTCCAGGGTGCAAGTTTGACTGATAACCGCCTGCATCATCAAGGGATCCTGCATAGCCTAATGAATGTCGCACGCCCCATACCTACAATGTTGTGCTATCCCTGGAAGGGCTGCGTATTATGTGGTGTAAGTTCCTGAATACGTTAAATGAAAGATATGCCTTCAGTTCCAGTGTTCCCGGTGCCGGAGCAAAGACTGGTGTACCTCCTCTTCAATCAACACCTGTACGCATGAACTGGGGAAAGCTGTACGCTAATATCTGAATTGAAGTGGATAGGTTGGCAAGCCCCTTGCCCAAGGTGCGTCCGGTGTTCACTTCGTGTTCCTCGATAGCGCACGATATCCGTGATTTCTCAGGTCATTTATAGCACTTCCACCCTGTCTATGTGGATCAAGTGCTGCTTTGGCTGCGTTTATGCGGGGTTCTAGGAAGCAACCGCCTATGCACATTTAGACTTCTTTCCTTCACCCTCAAATACCACATTCAATGGATTTCTCTCAGCGTCCCTGATGTGCTGCCACCCAAAAGAATTAATAAATCTGCAACCTTCAATTGTACTGGTAAGGATGAGGTGAGTATTGTTTTCACTCCGTGATTTTTGTGCGGACCCGCTTCGTTGATCCGGTGACTGATGGGAGTATGACAGTCAGGGCCATTTCCGTTCAGCGCCGCCTGCTAATGCCTTTCGTTACCGCTGGAACTGCCTAGTTGCCCCTGTTCACATGTCTTCTGGGTGAGTCCATACGACGTAGCCAGTTGTTGAACTATTCATTTCTCGTGACCTGATTTGAGATGGTTTAGAAACGCCAGAAATAAACTGTGGTACAGAGTATATTTTTGTCGTGCATAAAAGATCAAATTTGTTGCAGAGTGAGCCACTGCTCTACTCTTACACACAATGATCGTCCGGGTGTTTTTGGCTTGCCTCGCAGCAGGCGGCATGGCCTTTGGTACTCCGACTTCGAGGGCCACAGCACCGATGGTGACTCTCGACTCGGCGACGTTCACTGGTGTCGCGTCAGGCAGTATCAACCTGTTTCGAGGTATTCCTTTCGCTCAGCCTCCGTGCGTATCTTTTCAGCTTCGTTGAACATCGAAAGAATGGAGCGCTGAACGCGAATGAAGGACCGGTAATCTTCGTTTCAATCTGCCTAAACCGATTCAGTCGTACAATGGTTCATACTCTGCGACATCCTTCGGAAATGCATGTCCCCAGCAGGCCATTCAATTGCCGGCCAGCAATCTACTCTCCGAAAACGCGACCTACTATCTTAACACCCTGTTCGGACCCCTCGCGAACCCTATCTCCGAGGATTGTATGTCTTCTTTTAGTCATATATAGAGGCGAACTGATGACCCAGCGTGCCTAGGCTTGAATTTGGATGTCTGGACACCAGCCACTGTAACTCCAACGTCGAAACTTCCAGTCGTCGTGGTAAGTCTTGACCGCCCATGCAATACGATATCTTTGATCCCAACAATAAACAATACCTAGTGGATATTCGGAGGTAAACGGCTTATCATTCCACTCTTGCCTTCGTAGTTCTAATCTCCATCTAGGCGGTTTTGAAACTGGCGGAACTTCCAGTTACAATGGGAGCGCTATAGTACAAAGCTCGATAGACCTTGATAAGCCTGTCATACTTGTCAGCATGAACTATAGGTACGCTCCACATTGCTCAACCTTTTCTTGACTAACTCGGTGTATAGGTTATCAGGTTGGTAGACCAAGTTACTATGCGACTTTCGTGCTTACGTACTGGATTGCCCAGCCTGGGGGTTCCTGGCGAGCTCCGAAGTCAAAGCAGCAGGCGTAGCGAATCTCGGCCTTCAGGATCGTGAGTCCACATTCAATCAGAGATATCCTAATCAACTGACGTGATGAATATTTCAGAAAGGGAAGCCTTGCGCTGGGTTCAGAAGTACATTACCGCATTCGGCGGAGATCCTTCAAAGGTTACCATGTGAAGTTTTCAATACAGTTTGCGTCTGCTCTTCTTACCAATGTATTCGATTTGATTAGATGGGGCCAGAGTTCGGGCGCGATGTCAGTAGCAATGCAGATGCTCGCTAATGGAGGGAATACCGAAGGCCTATTCCGTGGTGCATTCATGCAATCCGGTTCACCTCTTCCTGTGGGCGACATCACTCATGGCCAAGTATACTATGACTCGATTGTTGCCGCCACGGGTTGTTCTGGCGCATCGGACACCTTGGCGTGTTTAAGGGAAGTTCCTCCAGCGACTCTGCAGGAGGCCGTGGATGCGACACCTAATTTTTTCTCGTACCAGGTAAGCTTGGCTCACCTATTATGATATATGGCCTGCGGATATATTGACACCGTCATCTAGTCTCTCAAGTTCGCATACGTGCCGCGAGTGGATGGTGTATTCCTGACTGATACACCTCAGAACCTGGTTCTCGAAGGACGCGTAGCTAATATCCCATTTGTTACTGGTAAGTCTATGGCCCGTTTACCATTTCCGTTTAAATCATTACGCTTGTTGTAGGTGATTGTGACGACGAGGGGACCGCGTTCTCCTTGACCAGCCTGAATATCACGTCAGTCAAGTCATTTCGCTCAATGCCGAAGCTAATGCTGCTGCGCAGGACGGACTCTGAAGTGTACACATACGTAGAGCAGAATTATTTCCCAGAGGCCACCAGATCCGAGATAAACGGACTGCTGTCAATTTACACCGCAAACCTTACCACTGGTTCCCCGTATGATACGGGCACCTTGAACGGGTTGACACCACAATACAAGCGAATTGCCTCTCTCCAAGGAGACCTTATATTCCAAGCGCCACGCCGGTTCTTCTTGCAGAACCGCTCAAGGTTTCAGAATACGTGGAGTTTCTGTACGTGATCATGATCTATCGTAGTATGGCCGTACACTGACTCCGAGATCAGTGAGCAAACGTCTGAAAACATTCACTGACGTGGGATCGGTGAGTGAACTGTTAAACGGCTGCAGAATGGCAGCGCATAACTCAACAACTGATGTTTCGCTCCAATAGGCCCACGGCACGGATATTCTTAATATATGGCACGGCGAGGAGCTGACAACATACCTCGTACAATTTGCGAACGACTTAAATCCCAACGGCGATGCTAATTTGCTCACTTGGCCACAATACACAATGTCTTCCCCTCACCTGATGACATTTTTGGATGGCCCCACCCCGCTAGCTATTACGCAGGACACGTATAGGGCTGATGGATTTACCTACCTCACAAGCTTGTCTCTCAAGTACCACCCTCTCTGAACGGGATTAATCTATTTGGCAACAGCCGTCTTGGAATCATACGGATTCTTATTTTATTTATTGATTTGTTATTCTTACCTTTTACGGAGTCGGGTTTCATACACTAAACCATTCCAAGAATTAATCATATATTATTCCACCTTTGTCATTGGGGTAAATGGTGTTGAAGGATTATTCTATTTGGCAAGGCCAGTGCAAAGTGAACCTCCCAAAAACATATTTGGCAAGACGGGTTGCTGAAACGGTGAAACCTTAGACGTGGCATAATTTCCGATTAAAGAAATTCTTATGTACATAAGGTCTATCGATGGACCACGGACGTGCAGAGATTATGCTCCTGTCACCCTACCACGTGACCATCGGAACAACTTAAGCCCGCCCAGCGAACACGTGTGTGTGACTTAAACGTGACTGTCGCGCTACACAGACGCGTCCATTTCAGCACGTCATTTGATACTGCTTACTAGGATAGAGGAGAACGCTACGAGAATACTTGGGTACGTTGTTATTGCTGATTGAGAGTGATATCATCCTAATAACTGCTTTGTTTTCTGTTGCGTTAGAGCGTCTTGCACGTGTACATTGAACCAGTGCCCTTGTTCTTTCGTCGCTCATTTTTAAGCACTCACGCGTCCAAGGTTTGTACACATTTTGCCGTATTTCTCTCAGTGCGACTCGTGGTTGTTTTTCCCGCTCTCTTTCCACCGCTATCCAGAAAAAATCTAGTTCCAGAAAAAGCGAAATCCTATACATCAGGAAAAACTTCCCCCGCTGATCAGTCATATTCATATGTATTCAGCTCGAAACATACCTAATTATGTATATTTATATTCAATATCATGTTAGTTCTTATTCGACA
>KV425637.1:17534-56261 GCA_001632425.1 Neolentinus lepideus HHB14362 ss-1
AGCAAATATTTCTGGTCTAGATTCGTGATTAAGCCGGTATAATGGGTTGCAACGCATTGTTAGCATACCGAGAACCGGATGAGGCCGCGACGCAGGCATGTGCCTCAACGGACGCGATCACATGACTTTGTTGATTGTAATATTTGAACTCCGCTACAACTCAGACTCTTTGCACGACTCCTCCCTTGCTCTTTCCCTCTGCGCTGCTAAGACCCGTTTCCCATCTAGTTCAAATTTCACTCGTTTATGTCTGGTTACAACTTGTCCTACTCTCACAGCCCTTCTCGGTTGGATTTCATTCTAATCAAATATGTACGCCCTACTCTAATTACCACAGTGGTACCAGTCTGCTCACCGAATCCACCACTATCCTCAATGAGCTCATAGCTCCGTACCCACACTGCCTCGAAATCTACCGTACCCACGGTATCGTGCACTGGTATACGTCCTGCGCAAATGCGTGGGTGTTTATCGAGACCTTCGTCGAATTTCGGACGGGAATGGTACCGCCTGTCCCCGACTCACGCTTGGTAATCGTCTCTTTTACTGATAAGTCTTTTGGCACTCAATAAGTATTCTCAGTCTGGGTGCGAAGAACACGAGTTTACCCAACCTGCATATGCTTCCCTCCGCTGAACGATGCCGCAATGTTCTTGCAAGATATCGACCTCCGGATAGTGATGACGATGGAGAACTCGGGACTTCGGGCAAGATAAGAGAAAGAGAAGATGAGTGAAAAAGGACGACACGACTCTTCCACATCTTGCAATGAAATGTTGAAGCAGCTTGTTTGGTTAATCTCCGGTACATCGTGAGTTACTTCGTACTTCTGCATCGACTTTGCATCACTAATCGAGTTTATGCGGCTCTGGTATTGGCCGTGACCTCACACTTGCACCCCTCCGCCGGGATGACAAAGGAATCATGACTGCGCGTGCCCGCTCCATGTCCAAGCTCGCTGATCTGAAGGTGCAGACATACTGGAGCTGGACGTCACCGCTCCATTGGATGAGCTGAAGCAAATCGTGGAGAAGGCAGTGGCCATCCACGGGCGAGTTGATGTATTGGTGAATAATGCAGGTTAGTACTCCTTCGGCTCAAGGGAAAGGTGGAACTGACTGAATTGTATCCTTGTCGGCGCTCTCGAAGAAAGAACACCCGAGGAGACCCTGAACTAGTTCAAGTACGAATTTCCTCTTTGTTCCTAGATATGATCACTCATGCATCTACTTAGCACAACCGTAGACGCTGCGGGACCAGCTGAAGGTATCTTTCTGGTATCGTTCTGCGCAATGCAGAAGGTGCAGGTGAACGAGAGCACGGAGGCGGATTCAAAGCGGCGATTGACATCGTGAGTGTTTCGTTTGTCTGTACATATACTAGGAATTAGTCGACTGGTCTACATCACATTCATGTTTACTCTGTAATGTACGGTAGATGCAATTGATGATTTAATGACCTGAATTAAATGGAGCGGCGTGAAATAATGCAAAATATCAACAACTAATCAAGGATGATTTGATTTCATTGACATCTTATTCGTACTTAACTCAGAATAATTAGATCTAATGCGCCGAGAGGCCAGCGTCCACTGTCGAATAAGAACTAACATGATATTGAATATAAATATACATAATTAGGTATGTTTCGAGCTGAATACATATGAATATGACTGATCAGCGGGGGAGGTTTTTCCTGATGGGCTTAATCACGAATCTAGACCAGAAATATTTGCTCAGTCTGTGCAGGCTCTGTGTGCATTGGGTGCTGCCAGCTCCATCTCCCCAGAACATGACCATAAGATTTTCTTAATAATCATAAGTCCTAGGCTATATCGTGTAATAAACAAGCTGGTCGTGTATTCACAACAAATTCGAAGTTATTATACAGTGTTATGTTCAATTATCTACATCCGACGGATTATCTCTGATCAGATATAAGTTAGATATAATTAGCTCGGGAGGTTTTTCCTGATGTACAAGCGACTGGTTATCAGATTCCTGCTCTACAAAAGTCACCTGTCAGTGCAACACCGGTGGCACGAAAATTCCATTCCTACCCTTAGGGGTCGATGGCAGTGATGCAGTGCCCGGATATTGACGTTCTTGTCAAGGATGAGCTGGACAACCACATGTTACGGAACGCCAGCGACCTCATCGAGCACATCTTCCCTGACAGTGCCTTGCCCGTATCTGTATACGCCGTATATAAAAAAATCTCCCACTTATGGTCGTCCGACTCCTGTTACTATGCAACATTGCCAAGGAACAAGTGGGTCGGGTGTCCTGATCTAACCAGACAGTCAAGAAAAGAGGACGTAGAGAGGGCGTTTTCTACCTTTATTTGCCGTTTGTCCGATCAAATTGCCGCGGTCGTCGGGCAACCATGCAGTCGTTATGCCACAGAGGAGTTCGCTCCCAAGGCTGGCCCCGCATCTGGCGCCCCTCATGAAAGACATCCCGACGTTCTCATCTTTGACAAAAATGGTCCAAGGACGTGGGAGACAGTACTCTTTCCTTGGGAGATCAAATGCAACAATAGCAATGAAAACAAGAGGAAGGCCGATACTCAATTCGTGGAGAGCGCCCGCATAATATTCGAGGCTCAGGACGATAGGCGATTTATTCCTGGCATCTCTGTTCTCGGATTCAGAATCCTTCTGCACATCGTCGACCGTGCTGGCGAGATCTGTTCCATGGAGTTCAACATGAATGAAGAACCGCTCTCATTCTTACGTGTCATCATTGGGTTCATGTTTGCGAGCAAGGAGACTCTCGGATTCGATTCAGCTTTCAGCAAGCTCGAAGACGGTAGTCGCTGCATCACCGTTGACGGGACGACATACAAGATCGTGGAGAGAGTGTACCATAGTCATTCTATCCGTGGACGTGGGACGTCTTGTTGGCATGCAACTCATGATGGGAAATCGTACGCTATCAAAGATTGCTGGCAGGACATAAGCCGCGCATCCACTGAAGCGGACCTCCTGAAAAGGGTACAGGGCTTGAAGGGTGTGTCAAAACTGGTGGCTGAAGAGACCGTCAAAGTCCAAGGTAAAGACGAAACCACATATCTTATACGCAAGCCTGTCAAAGATCCGCGAAAGCGTCGGCGCATGGAGTGCCGTCTGCATCGACGCTTGGTCTTAGAGCCGTTCGGCTTGCCTATAGAATGGTTCAGGACGAAGGAGTTGATTGGAGGTTTCATG
Organism: Neolentinus lepideus HHB14362 ss-1; assembly: GCA_001632425.1. NCBI lineage: Eukaryota > Fungi > Basidiomycota > Agaricomycetes > Gloeophyllales > Gloeophyllaceae > Neolentinus > Neolentinus lepideus. The sequence goes on from KV425637.1 coordinate 20,743, forward strand.
GATGTCATCCGAGGTACTTATAGACGACCGTTCGGGATGTAAATGTATATACTGATTAGCTCTTTGCGCAGCTCACAAGGATTTGTTGGACAAGGCCGGAGTAATTCATCGAGATATAAGTATCCATAACATTATGTTGATCGATGCGATCGAAGATGGAGATCAACACCGTAAGGGTTTGCTCATCGATCTCGACTACGCCACAGATTATCCCGAGCCAGCAAACAGGCAGACAGGAATGGCTGAACGGACTGTGAGTGATCTAGGGAAAATCATCGGCCGATCTTATGTTCTGACCGAGCTTCACAGGGTACGCTACCATTCATGGCCGTAGATCTCTTCTCTGCTTGGGGAAAGGTGCTTCACAAGCCAGAATGGGACTTGGAATCGTTCCTCTATGTCCTCATCTGGATTTGCATATTTAATTTGGGACCCAACAACAGCGAGAGAGATTTGCAACCGGAAGATACACCACTAAAGGGCTGGTTTATCGGTGAAATGGAGATCATAGCGGATACCAAGTATGGTCGCATGGTCGGTGAAGATAGCTGGGAGAAGCTGCTTTTATGGTTCTCCCCGTATTTCGAGGATCTCAAACCCTGCATCTCCGAATGGCGCGAACTTTTTTTCGTATCCAAGGCTCCTAAGACGCATGAAGCGGTGCTGAGCATCCTGAAGAAGACTTATGTCAGACTACCGGACGTGGAACCCTCGGATGTGCCCTATGCTACCCCAGACAAGTTAGACGATACATCTGCACTGCCCTTCCCTCCCGGGACAAATGAGGAGGAAGAGAATGTCGCCAGGACTGTGGACGTTTCCCAGAATGCAGGTAGTGTCACCCATTGGTTTGCCCCTGGTCAGTGTCCTACAACGCCTGTGAAGGGGACGAAACGGAGTCGCGCAGACAGTCTTGACCACGCATACTACACCTACTCCGAGTCGGGTATTGGTCCGTCGCACGTCAGCACCAGTGAGGGGTCATGCGATTCCATCTTCGAAACCTCCGGCCTACTGTCCCACCCACGGAGCCCTTCCTCTGATTTACCCCAACGATCGCGCAGCCCAGAACTATCGCCGTCGCCTCTGGCAAGCCAGAGGCGCGCTCAGTCCTTTTCGGGATCCAACAAGCGTGCCCGACTCGATGAGTAGAGCACGGTCTACGGGAGACTGTTCAAATATTGCCAAGGGTTTGCCATACGACGCCGGCACCCTGAGTGTGATGACACCACGATCCAGGCGTACTTACCGAAATATGGGAACGCTAAACGAGGATAACCCCTTATAGGCCCATGCAGTACACAGCCTCGTCTCTCCAGTAGCTGACGGGTTGACGCCACGCTCGACCACGGGTATACGTACAGAACGGATGTCATATCACATATAACGCAACTATCATCCAAGTATCCTTTGTGATGATGATAGCGGACGTACTGCGTGGAGAGATGCCTCCAGACACACAGAGAATTTCTGAACTTCTTGACAAATAGCCATTACTATCATATAAGACCGAGCAGCGAGCATAAATACACAGATCTATCATAGCCATACCGATACAAGTGACACATCAGTCTAAGGGCTGCCCATCCTCCGGTAATGTCGTCGTATCGTATGCAGAGATCAATGCGGTCGCCCCATCATGATTCGCTGTGAAGTCGTCCAACGTTAGCGGCCGAATCTGGAAGCCCTACATTCAAATATTTCAAGTTTAATATCCGGTGTACAACAAATGTGTATTCACTCACTTCTAGCTGCCCTTTGGCTAGGACTTCCGGATCATGCCTCGTCTGTCGCATGTACTCTCTCACCGCAGTCATAGCTGCGTTCCGACATAACTCTCGCAAATCCGAGCCCGAAAGACCTTGTGTCCGCTGGGCGAGGATGTCTGCAGAGAAGTCTTCTGACACTGGGGTGTCCTTGAGCATCTGCACAATCATTAGCGAGTGGCATTGGTTCTTAAGAATATTGCGGCCTGGCATACCAGGGCCAAGATCTTCTTCCGCTGCTCGACGTCTGGCAGACCGATACCGAAGCGTTTAGGCATCCGCCGCAGAATTGCGGAGTCGATGTCGTTCGGTCGGTTAGTCGCACCCAAGATCATGATCCGGTCAGTTGCAGACGTCAGTCCGTCCCATAAACTTCCGTCCAGACATCATCGATCAGTTAGCTACCCCAAAAGCAATTCGCTCACGTCATAAATTCTGCTTTCATCATTCCCGTCACTTCATGGTCACCCTTCGTCCGCTCTCTCAAGAAGCTATCAATCTCATCAATGAATACTATACTGGGCTGCGTCTTTCTCGCAAGCCCAAACAGTCCCGCTACGAGCTTGTTGCTCTCGCCGTACCACTTGTTCGTAAGCACGCTTGCGGCGATGTTGATAAACGTTGCGCCGGACTCCTTAGCAAGCGCTTTTGCGAGCATGGTCTTCCCACATCCTGGCGGCCCGTAGAGTAGCACGCCCTTCGGCGCGGTGAGGAGGGACGAGGAAGAGGTGAAGAGTTTGGGGTAAAGGAGGGGGTAGATTACGGATTCACGGAGTGATGAGATTATAGGATCTAGGCCGCCGATGTCTGAAGGAAGACGCTGACTCATGGCGCTAACCATCAAGACTGGGAGCAATTTACCTGAGAATCGGACATTGATGTCGTCAGGGTGGATGATTTCAGCAGCGATGGCCTCTGCACAGACATGAGAGGGATGAAAGAAAGTGGAGAACTCCGGCACCCACTCTCATACTCGTTCAGCTCCAAGTCCTTGTGCCCTAGCCTGTGCAACACATCTTTACTCTTCGCCGAGACTTCTTTCTTCTGTCGCTCAGGCAGAAACCGTTCCACAGCCCACTAAGGGGGATATGTCAGTCTTCTTTACTGGATTTTTCTCGCCACTCACTGTCAGGGTATAATACAAAGCTGCCTTCAATTTAAATTCATGCACATGAGAACAGAAAGTTCGGTAGTTTGTGAAGATAGACCCACTTGAGACGCGAGAAAGAGCGCGACTGTAGAAGTATAAGCAGGTCAGCGGACTTGCTTAACGGAATACACAATTCACCGTCTATGATAGTTCTCTTCGTCGCTGGCGAGACCGCCATGGTAGATCAGAATGCACAAGTCGCTGTCCTCCGTTCAGTTGAGCGGGAAGCGTGGGAACCACTTACTTCGCTCCTTCGATTGAAGTGACTGAACTCAGAGGAAATTCTAACGAATAGTCGAGTATTCTGCCTCTGACAGCAATCTGAGAGTAATAAGGCAGTAAAGGAAGGAGGCCAAGATTAATATGAGAGAGGTCATATATGCCACAAAGACCAGAATGCGAACCTATGTTATGATGCGGTATGATCATGCCTGTAAATAAGAATTGCTCTAAACGTAATATTGTCGAAGCACGATTTCCAAGGGAATCAGGTCCTATGTTGGTGTCTAATATCTACGCAGGACAGGTACATAGGATTAATGCACATCTAAGTTTCATCCAAATCAAGGCTTAGTCTGCAGCGCGCTGCCGAAGCCGCATATGAGTAGCGTGCCGCAATGTTTCTCTATCATTATCACACCTATCCACCATCATCTTGATTCCTCTTCCTCGATACGGCCTAGAATTCGAAATTGCGAAGGGCCGAATTTCGAACGTACTCTTGACGCCGCTCACAAAGTCTCAGCTTTACTGCGATCGCTTATGCTGATCTTGCACTGAATCCATGATCCTGTGCTGACCTTCAGGCTGCAACATTTCTTAGAGAGCACTCTACTTTGTCCTAATTCTACGAAATAATGGACCGTAATCAACACATAATTGGCTCTGTGATAGAGCGAAAACCAGGAGTGTCAGCGTCGACACCCACGACGAGAGGACCTACGAGGAATGGGTTCCCAACAGTTGAGCATCGTTCGAAAAGCGCCTTTGCGCGAGGCAGAGAGGAGGCTAGTAGGAAGGGAGGAAAGGAAAGGGTTAGAGAGGTGCCAGTAATTCAAACTACTCCGAACGAAATCGTGGCTCCGAGACGATCCATACTGAACGGTGTCACTGGTGAGGAGGACTGGAGGCGGCAGGTGAGTGAGGAGAATCAGCGTAGGGTAGAGGACATGTCCCAGGAGGAGCTCGAGCAGGAAAGGAGAGAGATCTTGGAACGCTTTGGGACAGGCGTAGGCGATATCCTTCGGAAGGCCAAGGATGCCAGGGAGAAGACAGAACGAGAGTCATCCGAAAAAAGTGCAGCGGTCTCTGAAGACAAGATTTCCACTAAGCCCGAGGAAATGGAGAACGAGGTGGTTCACGAAGGTACGTCTGTCTCATCCTCATGATAGAACTACTCGTCATTGGATTCGCGATAGACGCTAGAAGACACGCTGATGGGCTACGCGACATGGGTTTGTCTCAATATTGCCACTGGGACTTCTTGATCTGACGGGCTTGAACAGCGAATTCTCCCTTCTCCCCGCTATCGCCTCGGTCCGCATTATTGAGGAGCAGCACACGGCCACCTAGTCGAACGGATCGTAAGCTGCGTTTTGCGGAGCTCATGCCCGAAGATGTGCATGTGTACCAATCTGCGCCTCCATCTCCCAAAAGAACGCCGCTAGCCTTGATGGCACCCTCGGCATCTGACCGTGAAGACAAATCCATCATCTCTTTGGGTTTATGGAAAGGTGCGGCCAGTACGAGTGCGAATCATAAGCTACCAAAGGATTCGTCTCCAGTCGCTTTGCAATCAAATGGTACGGATCAAATCACAGAGCTAGAGGAAGGAACACCGGAAGACATCCGTAGGCGTTTTTTCCCCAACATGCCCGCTGACGACCCCTCTCTTGCCTGGATAACCTCCCGTCCTTCAAACGACCCCATGTCCCCGTCCCCCCTCCGCTTCGACCTGACAGGTACGCCCGTCCCCGCCTCCCTCTCGACGAGCCTCCCGACGCACTTGGGCTTGCATCATCACGCCGAGGGCACGCATGCTGGCTACACAATCGACGACATCTTTCTGCTCTCACGGTCGACGATGCCGGCACAGCGCGCGACGATGCTTGACGTGTTGGCACGGATTGCTAAGAGGCTGGGAAAAGCGAGGAAGAGTAAAATTTCGGACGAGGGCATGGAGGAGCTCAAGGGTAAGGAGGAGGACCTCAGGAAACGGATATTGGCGGCCGGCATTGAGGCAATGGGCCAGCAGGGGAGTGTGGGTATCATGGCTGTCGATGTGCTGTGGGAGTGCATTGTAGGATGGGATCAGGAGCTTGTGGATATCGAAGGGGTTGAATTTGTGGAGAGCAAACCTCCCGGCCCCGTTGCCGACGAAAGTAATGACGCAAAGAAGCCCACGACGGGGAGAGATCCTATCTCGACCCTACCTGTGGATTATCTACTTTCACAGATAAGCGAGGCGTTGAGTACGGGCGCCCTCCCTGAAACGTCTTTGGCGCAGCTGTTGGATATTTTGCACCGTCTAGCGCAATATTCCAATGCCTACGCTACAGCTATCGTAACGGAAACCAAGTTACTATCTTCCGTGGTATCAGAGTTCCTCCTTACCCCAATCCCGCCCGCATCGACTTCACCTCTTCCTAATCCCCTTGCGATACAGTTACTCAGCACATTGGCGCTGGCTTCCCGATCCAACGCGATTACTGCGGCGAACTATGCTGATGCGCTCTTGCGCTTCGTCGTCACTCTTCCTCCAGAATCACCGTACTCGCAATCGCTTGCAACCACCCTACTTGCTTCTACTCTCGAATTCTATACCGTTCTGGCATCCTACGGACTATACGCCAGCATAGCCACTATTGCTGCTGAGCATTTTCACAGCCTGGGCAATTATGTATTGTCGAAGTGTACATCAAAGCGGTTGATGTCGGCGTGGCCCAATTTACTGGCGGCATGGATTGTCTGCGCAACAGATCCGCACCAGACGACACCCAGCCATGAGATTCTGTGGAGTCAAGTGGCAGGGTGGGGCTGGGGAGAGGAGATTTTGGATTTGAGAGCCAAGCTCGATGAAGACGGGTATCAGGAGGTGTGGGCCGCCGTGTGGAACACCGTCGCTGCTTGGTTGGAAGGCGCCAGGGTTAATGGAATCAAAGGAGGCGAGGAGGAGCGCATGAAGATTATTGAGCGCATTGCGGACGACTTCGTCAACGGGATGGAGGCTACCGTGGTCTCGCAATCGATCGAGAATATGCAACACCTTTTGCCACAGCTGGCATCTATCGATAATTCGCTGGAGACCTCTGAGGCAGAGATTCTGGTCGGTCTTACAGAGATTTCGAAAGAAGTGAAGGTTTTGATGGCAGTGCTGCGTCTGTGGTTATCATGTACACTTCCACTCTCTGATGATCCGCCTGCGTCCCCGCCTTTCCTCCTTCCTTTCAAACAGATTTCCAGTGTGGCGGCTCATTTGACGAGGCACCCAATATGGTCATGTCTACACAGTCAAACCACCGCATTACCGTCTTATTCCACTGCCTACCTTCGTCCGTTGTCTTCGTTCCTATCTTTGTATCTGCGACTGTCTCGCAGATTACCGGGGACGACTCCAGACCTTTGGCTTGCACAAGCTTGCACAGTTATTCAGCGAGTCTTACCTGGTGATGAAGACTTCGCCCAGAGGACACTGGAGCAAATGATGTGTGTCGTGACACCTAACTTCATTGCGCAAGCTGGGTGGAACGTATCAAACGCAGTATGGGAGAACGGTGCCATGGACATTATCACGCCGTTCTACGTGCATTCTGTACGTCCTCAGCTGGACGAAGAAGAAGAGCGATATGGAGACGTAGGACCGTTGATTCTCACACCTCAGTCGATTGCCTTCGCTGCTACCCAGCGTGCGCCGTCGTTATCGACACTGCGCTCGCGTTTAGGCCGGGACTTCGGTGTACCATTACCCAGAGACTGGTCGTACACGCCGTTGGATCATCTTCTTCGGTCCGGGACATCTCCTATCTTCAAAGCATTGCCCTCGAAATGGAGCGCATCGGAGACGGATGTCACAAGGTCCGTCTTGTTACTCGGAAAGACGGTGAGGGAAGTCTTGCGAGCTCACGGCCTGGGGAGTGAATTTGCTATGACAAGGGAAGAGACGGTGTTTGGATGTATGAAGGTGTTTATGCTCGAGCATGGCCAGGACCAGGAGAGTGATAGCTTGCAGGATGAAGTGTTCAGAGATAGCGCTGTTGGAAGCTTTATGGTCGATCTCTTGACGCCTTTCTCCTGGGCAAATGTGTCCTCCGCCTTCAATGCCCCGTCTAGCCAGGATCTCGAACAGGTATCTCGCCGATTCCTTGGACCTTCGACGCCTTTCTACCAATTCTACACGGATTTCCTAGGTCTTTATGATTCCATCTCCTTCTCACATCCTCTATTCGCCCGTTTACTTTTGCCACCCTTGTCTATGCGTTATCCGGTCGATTATCGCAAGTTGCTTTGGGACGACTTCCACCATACCCTACGGACCATACGGACACCCGTCGAGGACGTGCTCACCGATGACATGGTTCAGTATCTTTATCCTGTCGAATCCGACAAGGCGGTCGTTGCGGCGTATCTTGGAGCGCTGGTTAAGTCGGGCACAACACATAGTTTCTTGCGATTTGTAGCTGTCCATCATATTGCGGCGCATATCTGGAAGGATCTCCAGCCCGGCGGTGGATCGATGGACGAGGAGAGGACAGAGAAGCTGATCAAGGCAGTCGTTACTCAAGGTGATCTCAATACCGTGAAGGAAGTCGTTCTATATAAGCAAGTCCTTGGTCAGAAAGAGATCAATGCGGAGGGTCTGCTTCTACCTCCCCAATGTTACAAACAGAGTGGAGCTTGGAAGGAGGAACGTCTGCACCAAGTTGAGCGATGGGGTTTAAAAGAACGCTTACAGGGTCTTCTGGCCTAACTCGTTGTGATCTGTCTGTTATGTGTTGTATCAATATTGCTGTATCCATAGCTATGTATTTCCTGTAACCTGCAGGCTTGCGTTCTCTAGAGATCGTCGTCGTGCCGATAAGAACTCCTTCATGAGTTCTTCTTTCGCAATACTGTACAGTCGCGATCGTCAAGATTCACGAATTTTGTTGTCCGACAACATACTTCAGCACTTTGTAAAGATAAAGCATTAGTTATCGGAGTCTACACCTTTGCCCACCATGAGCGACATTCCTAACTGGCCTCCGCAGTTATCTACGTTACTAGCCAAGACTTACGCAAGTACTATCGCACGGATTGCTTTATCTACCTGTGGCGAACCCGCAACTGCCCATACCCAATTCTACGATCCATGCACCCCTTTCTCTGTTTCCCTCACCAATTCCGAAGAAGACTTTCGAGAAATCAAGAAAATTACAGAGCATCTACAATGTACTTCATGCCATAGTTGCGAGGGATTGACAGGACAGACGTAGGGGTCGGGAGAGTTGACGGGTTTGTAGGAAGACTTTGGAGGGTATTAGGGATCAAGGTATTGGGCAGGTGAGCGCAAATCAGCTGCTACATCTGGGACTGTTCCGCTCAGATTATCTACTACATTCGCCTTCCCCTGAGGAGGCGATATCGCTGAAGCAGGTGGAATCGAATACGATATCGTCTTCGTTTGGACCACTGTCTCAGCGGACAGCTGCCTTGCATAGGTGAGTGACAGTCCAGATGATGGCCTTCTACGTGCCGTGCAACGGGATAAAAGAGATCTATACAACTCCACGCGTTACTAACTTCCTTCCAAATTCTACCCTGGCAGGATTGGCTACCCAGAGTAAGCATGAAATCCCATTTCATCCAGCGCATGTCATGATGGTCGTGAAGCACCCAAATCCTCTTCGTAGTACAGGATGGCGAGAGGAATGTCTTTGATCAGCGATGGTTAGAGTATGAGCTCCTTGAAAGGTACGTGCCCTCTATACCTCATTGCCCACTTCAGAAGAGAATCAAGGTGAACCGCGTCATCCTCGCCTGAATTTCTCTCAATCTCACAAATACGAATGGATACAGGTGCTGCATACTCAGACGCTGCTGGAGTATCGGGGCGGACAACGGCGCTAGGCAACCGGCTGCTCATGTCATATGCATATCGAAGTCTCCGCGCAATTCGTGTCGCTCAAAGTCTCTAGCAACTTTAAGGTTCAGTTCAGGACATGAGTCCAAATATCGCATGCGGCCTTGAAGTTTCAGTGCCTGTGTCTCTTGTGGTCAGTACAAGGGGCCGACAGAAACAAAGTTCTATACACGACATCAGAAAGTCCGACTAAGGCCCTGGGAGGGAACCCCCTCCACTACGTAATCTTCACACGACCCATATTAAGTAAATGACTTACCATATTTGTCTTATTCTGTCATTTCAACGTATCTCAAGTTGGAGTAAATAAGTATCATGGGTCTCTATTCAAGCAACATACATCAGATAATATTATGACATGAATGAAGACTAAGTTTTCTAGCCAGCCTTCATTAATGGGAAGCTAAGCAATGACACCAAATAAGGTCAAACAGCACAGTGGCATGTCTTCCCAAGGGGCCGACAGAAAGAAAGTTCTATACACGACGTCAGAAAGTCCGACTAAGGCCCTGGGAGGGACCCCCCCTCCCCTACGTAATCTTCACACGACCCATATTGGGCAAGTAAATTACCAAATCCATCTTATTCTGTCATTTTATCATATCTCAAATTGGAGTAAATGAGTATCATAGGTCTCTATTAAAGCAACATATATCAGATAATGTTATGACATGAATGAAGACTAAGTTTTCTAGCCAGCCTTCATTAATGTCATTGATGGGGAGGCGATGATGCCAAACAAGGTCAAACAGCACGGTGGCACGTCTTCCTCGACCTTCCTGCCAGTGAAAGAAATGCTGATAGTCCACTATAGCTATCTTACAGTGTTCTGAGATTGTGCGGGCTTGGAACCATCCATCTGTGGTCACTAGCAGTTCAAATAAGGAGGTCTGCAGAAAGTCCTGATAAGGTCCTCGAAGGTACCCCCCCTCCCCCCACCCAGTGTGCCGGCAACTCCCGGTGTCGGCCCCTTGTGTCTTCCTCGACCTTCCTGCCAGTGAAAGAAATGCCGGTGGTCCACTATAGCTATTTTGAAGTATTCTGAGATTGTGCGGGTTTGGAATCAGCTATATGTGTTCACTAGCAGTTCAAATAAGGGGTCTGCAGAAAGTCCTGATAAGGACCTCGAAGGGACCCCCCCTCCCCCTACCCCGTGTGCCGGCAACTCCCGGTGTCGGTCCCTTAGAGTCGTTACAATTTCTCCGATCAGTACTTAGGTCCAGCTTCGTAGCCATGGTCATTCTAGTCCACTTTAGTATGTAATATAAGCAGATTGGTAAGTCGTAGAAGGAAGCTCGCGCGCTTGGTCATCAACGCAGCAGCGCATACATATGCAGCTCGATTCTAATCGTCGCAGATCATCGAAGGCTCTCCAGAAATGTCGCATGGAAAGCAATTCACTCTATACAACTCGAAGGTAAGTATCCGCCCATACGCATAGAATACTAACATACTCTCACCTTCGCGGTGGCCTATAGATGGGTCCTAATGGATGGAAGATCCCATTTCTCTTTGAAGAGCTCGGGGTGACGTATGAGACTGTCTTTGTCGACGTCGAGGCGGGTGACCAAAAGAAATCACCCTTCGTTGACCTGAACCCAAACGGGCGTATACCCGCCATTATCGATCATTCGTGAGCAATTTGCATTGTCGCGGTAAAGATTCAAGTCTTTGACGAGATCGTGGCCTTTGACAGCAACGATGACTTTGTACTATGGGAATCAGATGCAATCCTCCTATATGTGGTCAATAAGTATGACAAGGAAGGCAAATTTAGTTTCAGCGATCCAAACGACTACGTACGTGATGTAACTCTGGTTCGTTCGTACATACCTGCGTGGTTCTAGCGCTTGTCTAGTATCGTCAGGTGCAGTGGTTGTTCTTCCAGGCATCTGGCCAAGGCCCATACTACGGTCAGGTTAGCTCTGCGCTCCACTGCCGAGTGACATTCTCACCCGCCAACTTCTAGGCCATACACTTCTTGGTATATCACCCGAAACAGTAGGATACGACTGACTTAAGCCGGGGTGTTCTCCGGACTAATTTCGATATTCCTCAGGGTTCCGACAGCCGTTAAGCGCTACTTCGACGAAATAAAGCGTGTTACTGGCGTCCTTGAGACAGCTCTCAACGGACGAGAGTGGCTAGTAGGAGGTAAATTCGGCATCGCCGACATGGTGAGATTCGCGATTTCGAATGCATTGTGTACCACTCACAAACCTGTTCACATGATCTCTCGATGCTAGGCCATGTTCCCGTGGCAGAGCATTGCCATCCAATTCATGTTCCCTGAGGGCAGCTTTGAATTGGCGAAAGAAGCACCACACGTCCATGCTTGGCTCTTGAGAATGAGGGAACGGGAATCTGTTAAAAAGGTTTGGGCGCAGTTCGAGGGGCTTTTGACAGCAGGAAAGTACGGCGATAGATTCGTAGAGCCGCATAGACAATTCGCGTCTCTGCTCTCTGCATAGGCTCCAAAGTTTTCGAGCGTATGTCTATCACCGACCCCGGTATGTGTATTGGCATTGAAACAATAAGTTGGCCCGACCTCAGAGCATCAAGTCGAAATGAACCGGTCATCTGTCAACCACTATATATGCTAGAAACGTGTATGTCATTCCAGCGTACTACGTATTGATACAAGACGTGCAAATACATTGGGGTATTAATAGTGTGTGGAACTAACTAACTAATGTGCAATTAACCAAACGTGTGCTGTTAAATACTTGTAGATGCAGTGTCCTCTATCCCAAGGAAGAATAAAAAGGCCATTAATCATTAGCATTACAATGGGTGGTCAAACGAGTGTGGGCGTGGGGTCATGATGTCCCCTCCGATAAGCGATCGATGCCTATTGTCCGTTTCCGACGCGCATCGGCGAGGAGTAGCATACTTTTAAGGCTCGCTTCCCGGACGGGTTTGGTGAGCACGCTGAGAGTCGGAGAGTCAGACGCGTATCATAAAGAGACGCAGCCGTTGAACGACTTACTGATCAGCACCAGCCTCCACGTACTCTTGCTGATCGCTTAGCAACGCGTTCCCTACCAAGGCGTTCAGCACGCGGATCATCTCTTCAAACACCTCTTCACATACCTGTAACACCAACCACAAGATCCTGCCTACCAAACTGCCGCAGTCTCCGCACTGCCTCCACACCCGACAACACGGGCATCTGGTTATCCAAGAACACAATCGCATAGCGGGTCTGCACCTCCTCGGGAGCCTTCCGCGCCTCGCCTGTCAAGCCATAACTGCTTCCCGTGTTCTCCGAGGACGGCGTCGGTATCGGCGTGGAGATCGTCGCCATCGGTTTCCCGCCATTCATCATCTTCAACGCCATCTCGCCGTTCTCTGCCGTAGAAACATTGCAGCCCAAGCGCGTCAGCATTCGTTTCATGAGCGAACGAGTCAAGGGGTCGTCATCGACAACGAGGACAGGAAGGTTTGGTGTAATCTTGCCCTTGTCAGATTTCGGCGAGTGTTGTGAAGGAGTCAGCTTGGCTGTACTATCCGAAGCAGGCGGGTCAACGGCGACAGAGCTCCCAACCTTCTCACTAAGCGGATCCGAGGTTACAATCGGACTAGGACCAGGGCGAACAAGGAGGCTAGAGTTAGGCTCTTCTGGTTCCTCAAACTTCGAATCTCGTGGCTGCAAAGGCGACTCCGGCGTGGGCGGCGCCCGAGACGGGGCATAATCATCATCAGTGACATCCTCTGAGGAGCTATCCGAGTGGTCCGCATTCTCCACCTGACTAGTGAGGATGAGCGCAGCGAGATTGCCAGGCTCAGTCATGTTCTGTATAGCAGCCATTGCTCTCCTTGTCGGTGAAATGACTGGGTCGCCCTCGATATCAATCGGCGGTGTCAGCTTCTCGCTCCCCGGAGCGCCGGCGAGATGTTTGACCTTGGCGGCCGAGTTCTCATGCAGCGACGTCGTAGGCGTAACGTCTGGCAGGGCCTTCCGGCCAACACCCAAAGCTATCACATGCCATGTGTAAACGGTATGGAGCAGAGCAAAATCAAGCAAGCGACTCACGAAGCTCCACCCAAAAGATAGACCCCTCCCCCACCTTGGACTTGACTCCCAACCGCCCGCCGCTCCGTTTCACGATCTGCCGTACGAGAGCGAGCCCAAGCCCGGTCCCCTTCCCGCCCTGCTGGCGTCCCTGCTCCGTCTGGTTGAACGCCGCTGTCCACACACACTATATGTCAGCGCGACAATCTAGAGACGATAAACCAAACACCCACAAAACAACTTGCTCTCCACCATCTCCTTGGGCGGGATCCCATACCCCGTATCCCGCACCTCGATCCGCACCACGATCCAGTCGAGCGGCTTTTTCGGCAGCGCCTGGTCATGCTCGCACAGATGCTGCGCAGACAGCACGTGCGCCGGCGGGTTCTCCGCCTTCTCGTCGCCAGAGAACGGCAGCTTTTCCATCTTCAGCGTATCACCAGACAACGACGGCTTCTCCAACATCGGCGTGTCACCAGACAACGTGGGCTTCTCCATCCTCAGCGCCTCCTTCTCCTTCTCGTCACTGGGTATCCGCGCCATCGGCGTAGCCGCACGATACAAACAACGCGGGTCCGCCGGCACAATCAGCCTCGTCGAGATCGCTACCGTCCCACCAGGCGGAGTGAACTTACACGCATTACTACCCACACCCCAACACCAATCAGCACAGACCCCAAACCACTGCTCACAAACCCACACGCACCTCGCCAAGTTCGTTATAATCTGCCGCAGCCGCATCTCATCGCCGACCACGATCCCGTCCGCGCCCGCCTGCTCGAGCATCTCGCGCGTCACGACGTCCCGCACCCCGCCGCGCGTCGCCTCGTCCATCGCGCGCACCGCAATCTGATCGTCCGTCCGTCACCCCCTGTGCCCTGCGAGAAGGTGAAGCGCACGCACCTCGTCGACCGACACGTCGAAATCGGTCACCAGCTCCAGCTTGCGTGCGTCCGTCGCGAGCCTGATCGGCGCAAGGAGCGAGCGCATGACTTGGTGGAACACGTACGGCTACCATAGTTGCCCTTTAGTCTTAACCACGCTAGAACACAGCACATAACAAAATCCTTACCTTCGACACCGACTCGAACCGCCCACTATCCAGTCGATTACTACCGACACACACTTCAATCTACATTTCACTAATTCCACAACAGAAACCACTCACAAGTCAAGTACATCGTTCAACACTGCCCACAAAAGAAGCACAGAATGAGCACCAGACCAAGAACCGCCATTCCCCCGCAGCACCAACGCACCTTTCGACATCATCGTCAAGCTCGCCTCCAGCGCCCTAAACTCCACCTCCTGCCCCCTCCGCAGCGCGCCCGTCGCCTCCATATTCTGCACCGCCAGCAGCGCCGTATTCAGCGGCACGCGCACCTCATGGAACACATACCTTCACCCCGTCCAATCCCAAGTCAGAACACACACGCATATATGCACAGACGGACGAGGCACTCACGACGTCAGCCGCCGCTTCGAGTCCGCCTCCTTGCTCTCGTTCACCTGCGCCTTCTGCGTCGCGCGGAAGGATACCTTGAGCTGGTCACGCAGCGTGTACAGCCGGCGCTCCGCCTGCCAAGAATAACAATCAGCCATCACGAACTTGACCCAGGGCAAAGGGGACAAAACACCGACGTTCTCGCGCATGAAGTGCACGTACAGCAGGAACCCGTAGAATACCATAAAGTTCAGCAGATCTGTCGGGGGAGGGGAGGAAAAAATGGCAAAACAGAGCATGATCAGCACGACCCAGACAACCAAAGAAAGAACCCGTCCGTACTTCTTTCATACACCGTGTGGAGCGGCACAATCATGGCCTCCGATCTACACACACACACCACGTTAGCCACAGCTCTAACTCGCACACGCATATAAATGCACGCTCACACAATCAGGAACACCAGCGCCCCCAGCAGCGCCGGCAGCCGGTCCTGCTTCAACCCGAACAACGCGATCGTCGGCAGGCCCGAGGCATAACTATCACAGCGCGTCAGTCAGATGGTAAGGAGAGACGGTGAAGGGAGCGGCTCACTAGAAGGTCCCGATAAAGTCCTTCGACCCGCATGTGAAGAGATAGTCCTTGCTCGTGTACCACCCGCACATGTACCTGCACGCGGCTAGTCAGTAACCAGCACAATTCAACTAGTTTGCCAGGAGAGCGTAGCTTACATGTACAGGACCTGGTATATGCCCCTGGTGGCCGGTCAGAACGCGTGGCGGAGGACAAGGCGCGGGGACGTACCACATCCAGATGGCTACCACGAGCCAGCACTGGTAGAACACGGGTCGATCGCGAGGAAAGTCGTACATGACGAAGAAGATCAGCGGGATGGTTAGCGCGGGGACGACCTGCGTGGCGGTGTATGCGTGAGATGAGATGCAAGAAGGGGTGAGTGAGGTGGAGGGGGACTTACACCAAAGTAGAAGATCTTGTCCGCGAGCACGAGGGGCTTGGGTATGAACGCTGCGCCGATGACCCACGTTGCGGTGAAGAAGACCGCGGACCAGAGTGCGAGCGACTGCGAATAGTGAGTAAGTTGGTTAGTGGTCGATCGCGCACAGAAGAACATGTGCCCTACCTTTCTCGTAAACCACAGCTCCTTCCAGTAATGCTCCTCGCTCCTCGCATCCTCAAACGAAATCCAAAAAAAGTTATATATCGACCGCCATAGTTCGAAGCGCAAAAATGCCAGGGCCCTATACTTGACCCAGAAGCCGGTGTACACCACAACGCTCTCCACGTCCGTGCTCGTGCCCTGACAAAGAGCAGCGCTCTTCTCCGGTGTCCCCTCTGCGCCCTCCGAATGCGTCACGGACGGCCCGCCCACCCACTCGCGGTCGACGACGATCTCGTCCACCTCGTCCACCTCGCCGAGGTGCACAAACTTGCTCGTCCCCACCCGCATGCCGCTTTCCACCGTCGTGCTCTCGTCGGGCTGCTCAGACGTCGACGGGGCGGTCCCGGTGCCCATGCGCTTCCTGAAGCGCTCCCAATGGACTCTCAGGCCCCCCTCGATCCGCGCCTTCTTGTGCCGCCGCCGCGAGGTGCTCGTCATCGCGCTCTGCAGCACGGGCATAGGCAGCGTCGCCCCCCGACCATTGTTGGTGTTCCCCACGTAGTCGCGTACCCTGTCCGCCCGCGCGCTCGCTACTGCCCGTCCCTCGTAGACTTCAGACATCGCGCTCATCCCCGCCCTCTTCGTACGAGTAGAGAGTGCAGGCATAGGATGTGAAGCTATAGAACGCATTGTGTGTTGGTGCTGATGCTGGTGCTGGTATAATTGTGTTGGTGCTGAAGAAAGAGATTGAGGAGGCGGCACACCCCCCGCGCCCGCTTCTATAGCGGCGGCAGCGTCGGGCTCATTGCGGGAGCGGAACGGAGCCAGGAAGCGCATGGCGACGGTGGGTGGTAGAGGCTAGTGAGGGACGAGGGTCATGTCCGCTGTGGGACGCGGGACCGCTGGTTGCGAGAGGTGGTATAGGCACGCCCGGTCCCGGTATAAATTAACATGCCGCAGCGCGATCGACCGTGCCGGCGGTTTCCCCTGGCAGAGTCTAGACACATCGTAGCTGATATTACTGCTGTTTGCGTATTTATGTAACCCTGCAAAATTAACGTTAATCACCAGTGTTAATTACCAACATCAAGCACGGTATAATAATGTCGCAGCGTCTTACAATACTCAACAGAAACATTTCAGCGCAAGTTAAGCAGGCACCGTCAGGAACGCAATGACATCACCGGCGGTCTGCTTATCTGAGATCCCGCACACAAGCCGGCGGTAGTATATATTTAGCAAAAACAGATTATGTCATCTCGGGATAACCATATAATCATTTAACGTTACAAATTCAAGCAAGAGCCAGTTGTATCGTCCAACATGAAACATATTTGCGTTGCCACAATGTTCAGCTTTGCGTCGGCGAGAGATCCCTGCAACCAGTCCGCGGTGACCGTTCATCATTGGGTACTCAGTATTACACACTCAATGTTCTATTCGGCAGCATTAAATAATGATCATCGCTCTTTACCCCCAAGTACACATCGTGAACACAGCCACACTATCAGTCTGTCGCAGACCAAATCTGTGGCATGACACTCTGGACTGCAGGGAGCCACGTTCTCGAGAAGCTGGTTTTCGAGATATCATCCCGGTGAGCTCACCAGCTAGCAGTGCTCTATAATACTTTTGGTCTTGTTTGTCCATTTAATATTACTTGATGACTATAGCGACTAGAGTACACAATTTAGTCCTACATTGTATGGCCCCTAGAATACCTACAACCACCTTTGTAGAGCTCTGTAGTCCTTGGAAGGCTTCGAGTGAACTGTGGCGATATTTATTTGAAGTTGTTTGGTTGTGTGGCAAGGTAGACGCCGTAATTGTGGGTCCAATTCAAATTGAAATTGAAATTGCAAGGGATGTCCGGAACTTATAAGTCATAGATTTCGATGTCTTCTCTACCCCACACTCGGTTCACTTGTTTTCCGTTACGCCGTCTCATGACTCTTCTACGACTTCTGTAATGTCTGACCCAACCTCAACAACAGGAGATGCTAAATTGAACCGTTCCCGGAAACCGTCAAGCTCTTATAATGCCCCTCGTGATCCCATCACCCAATCGACGTCCGTTAACGAACAGAGTCGCAGCTCAGAAAAGGACGCTCTCAATGAATGCTCTTTCCGTACACCGCATCGTACTTCTGCCCCTATGCGACCACCATTTCTCTCCGGAATCGGTTCAGGGATAATACAAGATATACGCTCGCGATTGCCGTGGTATTGGAGTGACTGGAAGGATGCGTACAACTATCGCGTCATCCCCTCCATCGTCCTCATATTCTTCGCAAAGTAAGCCGTCCATTCCGCTGCTCGTGCCGCTCGTATGAATTGGTGACAGTGTTCTCCCTGGGATCGCCTTCTCTCTCGATCTCATCGAACGTACAAACCAGTACGGCGTCTCCGAAGTGCTTCTCTCGTCATTCATGGCCTCCTTCATCTTCTCTGTTTTCGGAGCCCAACCGCTATGCATCGCGGGCGTCACTGGACCGATCACGGTGCTCAGCCAGACGATATACGACATTACGCAGCGCGGCTCGAACCCGCCGAATTACTTGCACTTTGTTGGATGGGTGTACTTGTGGGGAGCAATTCTGCACTGGGTCACAGCAGCTCTGAACTGTGAGTGCCCCCCTACCGGGCATATCCGCATCTAACGCCCACCCGCACCAGTCTGCAACTTTCTCAAATATGTCACCCTCTTCTCCTGCGACGCCTTCGGCTTCTACGCCGGCTGGGTCTACCTACAATATGGCGTCCAAGTCATCACGCGGAAATTCCACTCCTCCTCGCCCGCCGCATACCTGACGTCCATCATCCTCGCACTGCTCATGGTCGCGACCTCGTTCCTCTTCCAAGGCCTCTCCAAGACGACGCTGTTCCACCGTCATGTCCGGCGGTTCTTCGCGGACTACGGGATGCCAATTAGTCTCGTCGCGACAAGCGGGATGGCGTACTGGGGGCGATTTAACAGCGCGAACCCAGCGACGCTGCCGACGGGGCGCGCGTTCACGCCAGCCGGGGGGCGGGAGTGGCTGGTGCGATTTTGGGATCTGGAGGGCAAGTGGGTGGGGATCGCGTTCCCATTTGGGGTCATGCTGTGGGTGCTGTTCTTCTTTGACCACAACGTCTCGGTGAGTGACCCCATCTGCATCTGCTGACAGCGCAAAACATAATTGAATGCAGTCCCTTATTGCCCAAGGCTCGCAGTTCCCGCTGCGCAAGCCGCCGGGGTTCCACTACGACTTCTTTCTGCTGGGAATCACGACCTTGATCGCGGGCCTGCTCGGGCTCCCCGCGCCCAACGGGCTGATCCCGCAGGCACCCATCCACACGACGTCTCTGCTCGTCATGGGCCGGCGAGCCAAGTCGAAAGACGATCCGGAGGATCCTGACCAAACGCGCACGCCCAGCCCCGAGCCGGATCCGTTGCTGGCGGTGCGCGAGGTGCCCATTGGTGTGGCGGAGCAGCGGGTGTCAAACCTCGCACAGGGGAGCTTGTGTCTTGTGTTACTGAGCGGGCCGTTTTTGCATGTGCTGGGGCTGATCCCGAAGGGCGTGCTAGCGGGCCTGTTGTGAGTGCTTCCCTTGTTCTTCACGTCCTGATGATTGACGGGTTGGCTCCATTGTGCAGCTGGTACATGGGCCTAGACGCCCTCTTGTGGAACAGCATCACGCAGAAGATATTGTATCTGTTTAGAGACCGTGCGTTGATACCGAAGAACGAGCGGCTGCACCGCGTCAGGAAGAGCAGGATTGTGATGTTTGTGTCGGTGCAGCTTGTGGGGTTTGGCGCGGCGTTTGCGATTACGCAGACAATCGGTAGGTCTTATTCTTATGGTCAGTAGTTGATTGAGCAGGCGCTGATGAGCTGGTTGGTGTGAAGCCGCGATCGGGTTTCCGATATTGATATTTTTGCTTGTCCCGTTGCGGACATTGGTGGTACCAAGGCTGCCATTTACCCAAGAGGAGCTGGCGGTGTTGGATGGGCCGACTGCGAGCCCTTTTGTGAGTATCCTGTTTCCCATCTGACGTTGTTCGTTTACACAGTGATGTTTCTGAATAGACTATGGAGAGCGTCGGGGGAACCCATGGATCCTAGGTGTGAGGCTTACGGCACGCTTTGGTTGTTAGATGCTCGTATTCGCGGAGGATGCGTCAGCCAGAGATCGCGAGCGTCATTGTTCCGTGGGTGGTGTTGCGACTTTCATGTCAGGGTCTGACTTGGGTTGTAGCGCCGAAGGTGGCGATAGGGGTGCCTGGTTCCCTGCGTCAGGAGTATTCTCACGTTCTAGCGTCTGTAGTACTTGCTTCTGGCGTCTGCCCGACATAAGTGCCTGGCCTTTCATTAACAGCGCCCTGGAGGTGTACCACCTGTTTGCAGACTGAGGGCATTCGCAGGTCTGCCCTCATGTTAGTACACCCAACTTATGATCTCTCTACGTGATGGTGCTGTATGCAATGCCTTTGGACTTACGCGGGTCCCAATCACTGTAAAGTTGGACTGAATTCAGTCCATGAACGTTACGAAGCAGACCACACGGTAGGCTGCCTTGTGACCGGGCCCACCGAATTAGAGTGGGTGTCCCGATCAGGAAGGAGGCCTTCCCTAAAAGGTAATGAGACGCCTTCGCTGCACTTTTAGCTATACCTCTGCTTTGTTTTAGGGCTCGCAATGTGGTCCTCGGCGCTGTCCTCAACCTGTCATACTCTGCTGTCATGGTCAGTTCCGAGATCAGGTTTTCATCCATTAACCTCGCCAATGTAAGAGATCCCCGAGTAATACGTGATTTCGCACCCGGAACACGTCTGCGTTGCCACAATATTTGCTCAGCTTTGCAGTTCACGGTGACCGTTCATCGTTGGATACTCAGCATTCCAGACTTAGTGCTCTATTCTACAGCATTACATGACGATCATCGATCAGCGAACACTTTACCCCCATGGCCAAGTCACGTCGTGAACACAGCCATACTATTAGTCTACCAGATACCCGTCTGATGCTTTCACAATCGTGGCATACTTACCGACGTCCGTAAAATGAAACGACTACCACACGCTGGCAAAGGAGTGCTCCTATCGGCCCGATCGTGGATAGGCAGGAGCTCCATCAATACAGAGTGTGTACATATGCAATTTCCTATGCATCCCTCACCGATCAGAAAGCTCAGTGGCCTTGGATTCATGGAACAGCTCTACTCGGTGTGAGACTTGACGTACGTGTAGGTCGGAAACGAGGCCTTCTTTATGCCTACTTCCGAGTCGTCAGTGCATATTACCCTCTCAAATATGGGCATGCATAGCTCTCGCGATGGGTACCTCGTGAAGATACATCTACTGCCGGAAAGACTTCGTCAGCGCTCTTTCTGCTAAGTACCGCAGCTGCGTGAGTAGTGGTATTGCAACTTACTCCGGATTGTAAAGTGCCGAGTACTTAAGCAGCTCCAGAATTTGTTGCGACGGCGTACCCTGGAACGTGGTCTTGACCCCGACGCCCGAGAAAACACAGCAGCCATGTTTTCCAGACGCCTCATAAGAGCTTACCATGCTGCGTGCATCTGCAGACCCGTATTTTGATTCACTGACGGAATTTAGAGTGGTCAGACAGTATATTGTCTGGTACACCAAAGGTCCTATGGAACTTACCACACAATGACACAAATCACGTAGTTGGTAAATTATCCCTCTGTTCAGGAATGCCCATCTTAATTAAGAAGAATATTGCTACAGAATGCTGTATCACCAATGGAGCTGAGGCAAAAGTAGTATCATGGCACAGTCATGCAGAGAATAGTGTTGATATATTAGACACACTGTTTGTAGAGCTAGTTAACCCTCCGAGACCTATACAATTAGATGGTCTTTCTCCAAATGTTGTCCCAATCAGCAAAGAGTCAATAGAAATTGAATGTAGAATGCCCAATGATTCAAGAGAGAGGATTTTGAGGCAGCAGGTCCCAATATTGCCCAACTTTGCTATGACTGATTACACAGCCCAAGGTAGAACAAGACCTGATAATATTGTTGATCTCAATAACTGCACTGGTCACCAGTCATACTACACTTGCTTATCGCACAGCTCAGATGCTGACGGTACTGTGATTTTGCAAGGTTTTAATCCAAACCAAATTACTGGTGGTGCTTCAGGGTACTTGAGACAAGAATTCAGAGAGTTAGAAATATTAGATTACATAACTGACCTCAGGCATCATGGCATACTACCTTCCCACATTGAAGGACACTGCAGAAACACCTTCATGAGAGCATACCAACTCTGGAAAAAGAATGAATGCCCAGATAACATGCATCCAGCAATATGTTGGGATGAATCAAATCCTTTCCATCTAATGGAATATGTGGAGGATCAGGAATGGGCTGTGATACATCCTAAATGGGTAGAAGTCAATGGAATGCAAATTGTAACAAAATTACCAGAGCAAGACATAGATGAGAGACCTCCAGGCATGAGACCTATGAATGATAAAGCACATAATGAACATAATGAAGTCTCAAAAGAAATCACCCAATTGCAGACCCAAATGGAGACTGGTGTTCATTGTGGGTTCAAATGGGACTCAACTTATAGTTGTGCATATGATGCCCTTATGATGATACTGTTTAATATATGGAATGATAAACCAAGCAAATGGGACAAACACTTGAGCATCAACAGCCACATGGATTCAATACTTGAAGGATTTCAGAAAATATGTTCTGGAGAGATTGAGATGGAAGAATGTAGAGATACACTTTGACATAGGATGAATGATTTAGACTGAATGAGGTTCCCAATGAGAAGAGGTGCAGGTACAAGTGTAAATGAACTTTGCGATGAGGTACTTAATGCCAAACCCATAGGACACATTGTAACCTCATGTGCAAAATGCAACACTGTAAATAGTACATCAATAGATAAATTAGTATTTAATTGTTATGCACCAACTAGATGAATAAATGGGAATAGTAATCAGGCGAATTCAGTTAAAGACTGGTTTATGCAAAACCTATCACCAGAGGGTACTTTTCAAGGTGTAAAATGCTGTTGCAAGGATCTGCAGAGTATAACAGCACTGAATAAAATACCCAGGATATTGAAATTCCATGTAGCCAACACAGAATTAATAACAGACAAGAAATTTACCTTGGAATCAAAGACCAGGTGAAAGTTTGCCCTAAGAGGACTAATCTACTTTGGTGATTTCCACTTCACTAGCAGGTTTGTATCAAAAACAGGTGATATCTGGTTCAATGATGGAACAACAACCGGCAGAGAGTGTAGGAAGGAAGGTAACATCAAGTCAACCAACATGCCTGACCTACTGAAGTGTGGAACACAAACGACCACATTACTAATATATACTAGTGGCTAGTGGACCTATGAGTTGCACATCATACCTATGAAACCAGAAGCCCAACTAGTTGTTATCATTTACATTACAGAATACATGTTGATGTCATATAATCTTCATACATATTTATATACATATTTATATAACATAATGAAATAATACTAAATGTGCACTCAGGACTCAAAAAACCTGCCATGCGAACAATGGCCCACTACCTACAAGTATTCCTGGATGGTAAAGAGGTGCCACTACCTCCATTCCATGATATAAATCACTTGATACCTTTAAAGGATGAGTCAAAAGTATATCACTGGAGGCCAGCGAAATGTCCTGATGCTCACCGACAAAACTGGGTCAAGAAGAGGGACAGCTACCTCAAGAGTGGCCAATGGAGGCCCACACATTCAAGGAACACATGCCCTATGCCCATATCTTTGCAGCTTACCTAGGCGTGGTGCTCAATGTCTATCTAGACAACATCATCATCTACACGGACACGCTCACCAAGCATGTTCAAGTGGTGAAGATGGTGGCTGACATGCTTGGCAAGGAGCAGCTTTTCCTTGGGGAAAAGAAAGTCCATTTCCTGTGTAAGGAAATTAAGATCCTCAGCCACATAGTTGATGACAAAGGCATACACATGAACCCTAGTAAGGTTGACAATGTGTTAGCTTGAAAGACACCCATGAACTGGGATGTACTTTGGGGGTTCCTTGGATCTGTGGTGTATTTGGCCAATGACTTGGCCAATATCTGGATTCCTATGGGAATTCTGTCTGTGCTCACAGGGGATGCTGCAAGCTTCTGCTGGGATCATGTGCATCAGTGTGCCTTTGACGATATCAAGTCAATATTGCATACATACTGTAATCACCATAGGGTGCCTCTCGATTACTCCCAAGGTGCCCCACCAATATTTCTTGTGACTGATGCATCACATGGGGGATTATCTGGGGTGGTTAGTCAGGGTGTTGAGTTTAAATCAGCTAGGTTAGCAGCATTCTATTCTGCAAAGATGAACACTACTCAGCTGAATTATGCTGTTCACAAGCAGGAAATGCTTGCAGGCATGGAATCTATGTTGTGGCATAGGGATATCCTGCAGGGTGCTCAGTTCAAGTGGTTAACTGATCATAAAGGATTAATACACTTACTGAGGCAGAAGAACCTAACTGGCTGACTAGCCAGGTGGCTGGAGAAGATTTCTGAGTTCAATTTTGAAATAGAACACATTCCTGGCACAGAGAATGTGCTGGCAGACATGCTGTCTCACATGTATTCTGGAGATAGTCCAGGCACTGTGTGTGCATGATCAGAGTACACTTACTTTGATGACGATCAGAATGATGACATGTCATACCTGGGTGTTACTATGCCTCTATTGGTGGGCCTAGAAGCACTGGCAGCATCACTTCCAGAGTTGGGTCAGCCAGAGACCTCATGTGAATTCATGCAGCATATTCGGAAGCTCAAATTGATTGGTCTGTGTGAACCAAATCAGGAAGGGAAGGGGGGGAGCAGAGTAAAACAATGCATACACATACAAAACTCCTTCCCATATCTTCTTCTTCCAAGTCAAAGACAGCTGAGACTAAAGGAAAGGAATGTACCATCAAAGGATCTGCAACTGAAGATCCAATAGATGTGGAACCAAATCATAGTCTCGATCTTGATGAGCACATGTGGGCAGCACAGCATGAGCTGACTACATTAGCTCAATCACCATCTGCGATCAAACTGACATCATCAGAAGTTGCTGATAGCGATGTGGATGACTCAGGGCTATTGGACTACATAGCTAGTCATGAGACTGTATCTCTCGAAGAAGGAATTTGAGACCGGTACAAGGAAGATCCTATGTATACCACTATTCTTGAGCATCCAAAGGAATACAAGAATTTTAGTATATCTAATGGATTAATATTCCTACAACTACAGGACCAGAAAGTCCTGTGCATTACTGATATCCAAATTAATGGACGAAGCACTCAGGAAATCACTATAGCCAATGCACACTTGCTATTAGTGCATTTGGGTCCTCAAAAAACCCTCGATCTCCTTCGCGACCATGTTTGGTGGAAGGATATGGTTCAGCACGTTAAACTATATTGTTCGATGTGCATGACTTGCAGTCGCAGCAAGCCAAGCACCCAGAAACCTTATGGATCAAGGAATCCATTGGTGGTCCCAAGTCGACCATGGGATGCCATAGGAATTGACTTTGTGGGACCATTTCCTGATTCCAAGGATCGAGATGGCAGTTATGATACCATAACTGTCATCATCGACTTGCTGACTGATATGGTACATTTAGTGCCTAGCTGAGATAATTATAAGGCTAAGCACATAGCTGAATTAATATTCTCTGAAGTCTACAAGCTTCATGGCCTTCCCGAAGCCATTATTAGCAATCATGATGTATTATTTACTTCACAGTTCTGGGGACATTTGCATAAACTTATGGGAGTAAAACTCATATGTCTAGCATGTATTACCCTCAGTCAGATGGTTCCACAGAGCGTGCAATCAAGACCATCACCCAAATGCTAAGACAATGCATTGGGGAAAAGCAGTCAGATTGGGTTCTTAGGCTGCCAGCTATAGAATTTGCCATCAACATGGCATGATCCTCTAGCACCAGATTTGCTCCATTCTTTTTGAATATGGGGTGATTGCCGCATTCCATGATCTGGAACTCGGCCAAGGATGATGAGTATCCGGGAGTCAAGGTTTATGTTCTTCGCATGAAGCAGGTGTAGATTTTTAATAGAAGACTGGTACAAGGGCGGTTAAGCCATAGGATTACAAGCCCATGAGGAGGGCACTGTCCCTCGGGCTTTATATACTACTTGTACAAAATGCTAGAATATACTACAATATTCATGAAATTCAAATGGGTTAACCTAATCCCTAATTTATATTCCTGAGCAATTTCCAACAGCAGGCCATTATAGCTACACACGATAGCATTATTGCTGCTCATACAAAGCAGATTTGGGACACTAATAGACATCAGTGTCTTGCCCCCTTCTAAGAAAGAGACCTGGTATATGTATCCACCAAGAATATCTGGTTCCCCCAAGGATTGTCACAGAAGCTACTGCCTAAATGGGTAGGTCCCTACCAAATCAAGAAGGACTTCAGAAACAGCTCATACAGAATCAAGCTTTCTGCCAACTTGAAGAGTTGGGGAATACACAATGTATTTCACACCTCTAAATTGTGGATCCATGAGCCTAATGACAATAGGCTATTCCCTGGGAGAATGGACTCTCAAGTCATCTTAACTGATGAATCCACTAAATTGGAGCCCGAATGGGCTGTGGAGCATATTCTCTCACACAAAGGGAAAGGTACCAACACTGTGTTTGAATTAGAATGGTGTTTGGGGGATAAGACTTGGCTCCCCTATCATGAGGTGTCTCACCTCGTGCCTCTCAAGGCCTATTTTGATGCTGTAGGAGCGAACGATCTCCAAAGCCTGCCTGAAGGAATGGGTAAACCACCTTCGGATGATCTGCAAATTTTCTTAGGTTCCACACTCTTAATTCAGTCTGCAAGGGATAATATCTCCTCTCACAAGCACAGGAATGGGACTCTCCACGCTCGTTGGCCCCCACTCAATTATTCAACTTCCACTGAACTAGCTATGGCTTGCCCTCATGCTATCGAGTCATTCTCTAATATAACTCGTGATTTTGATCACCAAGTCATTACTCTGGTGGACAATGGCATTACTCGCACTTGGTCCTTCTCCCAAATACAGCTTTTTTGGGAATTTGCCTATGTCCTTTACAAAAGCGTATCCGAAGGTCTCCCAGACCAGCTGGATGTCCCAGGTGGTTATATCGAGTTCACTCGGTTCTTCAATGCCGACTCGCAATCTCCTTACAAATCACCTATCTACAACAAGGAGAAGTGTGCTATCATCGTCAGCGGCAAGCAAGTCATAGTCACCGCCATAGTCGGTAATCGGCCGGTACTATCACCTTCCGAGATCCACACCATGCAGCTGGAGCTGGGATGTTTCCGCGAGCAAGCTGCTAGGACTCTTCTTCGTCGCGAAGAGGCCAAGTATAACACTATCAATAGGCATCGAGCACAGAAGCAGGGGAAGAGGAAGCGAGAGGACGAGGCGAAGGAGGACGGACAGACCAAATTAGGAAGTTCAGCCACTTTGGTCTCTGGAACATCCCAGGGCAGTCCGTCAGCCACCGTGGCTATCAGAAAAGGGAAGAAGAAGGTCCGCGCCGAGACTCCGAAGGTGGCGTCATCCTCCGGTGGGTCGTACGACGCTGATCAGTTGGATGACACTCCTTACAAGGATGTGGATGTGGAGATGAATGAGGCGAGTACGTCCAAAGGTAAATCTCGCTAAGGAGGTGCATACACCTCCTGGAAGGGGGTATGTGACGATCCGCTGTGGCGGCGCCGGGAATGCACATGGTTACGGGCCGAGTGGCTGACGAGGACTTCATCTCATCCCCTCGAAAGTTTCATTACCCTCTAGTTTATTTTCTCTTAATCTATTCATGCGCCCTTTTGTAGAGTATATAAAGGGTCGCCCATCTCGTTTGTATCTAACTTCTGGCTCTCTCAGAATTTACTGTCTTTAAAACCGTCTTTCTGGGCTGAGTCTCCGTGTGCCGTTACCGCCTTCTCGCGCTAGCGCCACACAGTGCATCACGTGATGTCGATGCCTGTCGCCTATTAGTATCTTAGTGGACATGCATCCCGGACCACTCGAGCTGGGCCAACGTGGTCACTAGCACTGCCTATTACACAGTGAGTCAGAGTGGCTAGCGAGCCTGACCCGGCACAACACTAAACACATGGATTGATTACGACGTACTGTCAGTTTTCACTGGGCGTTATCGACGACATACTACAGGATGGTTCACATTTGTACTACATAACGATTGGGAATTCCAACTAGCATATAGCCGGCCTCTACCAGTTACGTGTTTCCGCTGCTTGGCTTATCAGTTCTTCAGTCGTGGTAAAGCGAGGCTTCACCTTGCACTCGAATGCCTTTGGACGGCTTGAACACCCAGATGTCAATCATCGAAAACAAAAAGGAAGGAATTATGAGGTCTATGCCTCTCGCACCTGACAACACCAGAGCAGTATATTAACTCTGGTTCGAGAGGCGCACCCTTGGCGTCGGTCTCCTTTGAAATGGTGAATGCAGCCAGTGTGCTGGCTACCAGTAGGAAAATGGTAGCATGAGCAACAAGGATACCAGGGCAACTCCTGAAAAAAGCTTGGTCATCTAGGCAAGCCAAGTTGTGAGGTGTCAAGAGTAACTCGCCGACGACCAAAGCCGAAAACGAACGAGTCCGGATTTGGCGCGTTTTCTGGAGGAAGGAACCTCTCTGGTCGGAATTCTTCCGGCTTTGAATAGACATCTTCATCGTGTAGAGCAGCCCTGATATCAATCAGTCGGCATATATTGGGACAATGATTGTTGTCTAACCAAATATTTGCCACTAGGGTTGTGCCCTTGGGTACGTGGTATGTTCGATACGTGTCGTCTTGCGTCACGGCATGTGCAACTGCATTTGTCCTTTGGGATCAGACGTGGCGAGCTGACTGTGGGAATGAGCGCACCCATCGTAACCACCGGATGCCACCGAAGAACCTCCCGAACTACGCTTTCAACGTACGGCAATGACTCTCGATCGTCAAGTTTCGGAAGACGCTGCCGGGAAGTTACACGATCGACCTCGGCCTGCGCTTTAACTTGCACGTCTGGGTGCAGCATCATAGCCAAGAAGAAAGTCTCCATGGCGGCAACGGTCTTCGAAAGATATAAGTAATGAACATGTGACGGAATCGAAAACTGACAGTATCAGCTTGACCTGACATGATGTTAGTAGATAACACTTGGGCATGTGCAACCCAGGACGGACCTGTATAAAGCCCAGTTGCAACCCATTTTATATCGTCCTCGCTATTCACGCCTTTGTTGCTTCTGTTGGCTTCAAGGAGTTCAGCAGTGAATGATGGCTTTGCGGTACCGTCTTTCTGAGGCAGGGGTAAGTATGACGGATCTTATCCACTAATCTTGCCTACCAACTGTCTCTTCACTCCTTCAAACGGAATTGCGATCATGTCGACAATGAGCTGTCTGGTTCTCTTTCCTTGCCGCTTGAACTCTGCAAATGGTAGCCAATCGGGTGCATATTTGACTAGTGCCTGTATATTAGATTACTACATCGTCGCAAGAATGGGAGAACATACGGAAGGGTATCGTGTCAACAAGCCACATGCCTGGCAATGCTGCAATGGAGAACATGTTCAACGCTTGTTCCGTAATATGCAATAGGGTATCTCCATCCGAGGTTATATCATATCCATATGCGATCTTGAGAGCTATCGCACCCGATGTTCTAGAGGGGGATGAGGTAAAATACGACTCTTAAGGGTGACACTATGGTAAAACCAACCGCCGGAAATGTTGGACGAATGACTTCGGCGTCTCAACAAGCGATTCCAGATACGATACGGCTTCATCCTCCAACAATGGTACATATGTCCTTATCGCTCCTTGACCCAGTCCATTCTTTAGAATTTTCCTGTAATTTCGAAAACGCTGGCCATAATGTGACATAACGACCGTATCACCCCACCCCATTCTATTGAGGAATTC
The DNA here is from genome assembly GCA_001632425.1 of Neolentinus lepideus HHB14362 ss-1. Classification (NCBI taxonomy): domain Eukaryota; kingdom Fungi; phylum Basidiomycota; class Agaricomycetes; order Gloeophyllales; family Gloeophyllaceae; genus Neolentinus; species Neolentinus lepideus. Next base: position 50,360 of record KV425637.1, read on the forward strand.
AGCCGACACGTTTACGATCTCCACAAAATCTTACATGTCGTTCGCCATAACAAGATGAGGTCTGTCGGAGTAGATATGCGACCGCGCATCTAGTAAGTCTGTGATGCTTTTTCTGGAGTTGAGCACGTAGAAAGACCGGCCGAACAAAGTGCAGACACGTATAACGTCACCTGAAAGGCAGGAATAAGCTAATTGGGCTCTTGCAATTGCTTCGGAATCAACACACCATATTGCTTTCCCCAATCTGCGTACGTAGTCCATTCTTGGGACCGGGGAAGATGAGGGAGATTTCCCAAGAGAGGGAAAGGGAAAGGGCCCGGCGGTAAACGTGTCCTCTTGGATAACCAGCGCAGAAGAAATGCGCCATAAAGAACTACACACAAGATCACAATCCGGCTGGCGTCGAGGGAAGCCATGCGAGGATGCGGTGGAGTGCTAGTCCTGTCGTATCAAGCCGTGATTATTTATGTGACGCTGGCGGCTGCAGAAAAAAGAATATAGGCCTCCGGCCTAGGCCTCTGCCACTCGACGGAACTGAGCTGCGATTCATGTCTGGTATCCTCCCTGTAGATGGACTACGCCTCGGAGTTTCCCTTGGTGCAGCTTGTGATGACGGGCTACTTCAGATTCTATAGCTCGTCTCTGTATCAAGGGACAATGCGGATATGATGACACAGAACATTCATCACTAGTCGATAGACAGTTGAGTAAGCGAGCGTTTGCCATGTATAGCCGAAGTATGTGTCCACTCTGCGCGGGCGCATTGTTTCGACTCTGTCCCACAATGCCACTATATTCGGCGCGCCGTATGTCGCCGCGCGTTGGCCATTGCATAGCTTAGCTACATGTGACGTTCCGAGCAAGCTCCAAAGCGCTGGTGAAAGATCTTCGGCAACAGTTACAGCCTCAAGAGTTCCAATTGCACCCTATGCAATGGACCCGAGATAGCTATCTTTTAAGAAGATTCTGATGGCTGCGTTTACGTTGGTTCAATCGCGTCAGAAACTACATCAGGAAAACCCTCCCGAGCTAATCATACTTAATTCACATCTGATCCACAAAATCCGTCTGATGTAGATAATTTGTATAATTGAACATAATAAGAACATAATAACTTTGAATTTGTTGTCATTACATGCCCAGCTTTTTTTAATTATATGATATAATCTAACACCTGGTGAGACGAGAAGTCCAACAAGCTGCAGCGGCTGGTGCGAAGAGAAATCTAACAAACTGCACCGGACACCAGCGCTCGATCACTTTAACAACCCGTTCACGCCAAAACAATCATAAACCATATCACGCCCCCCTCCTCAACCTTTCCTTGCTTATCGCCTTCCAGCCAGTGCACCAGCGTCTTCCAGAATGCGCGCCTTGGGACGGCGAGGATGGAGAGGTGGTGCGTGACGAGGCGGCGAAGGATCATGGGTGAGAGGAGGAAGGGAGGGAGGGTCTGGTCTACAAAGGAGGATAGTACGGGTGAAGGTGAGAAGGGGAGAGGGGGACGGCGTCAGGCGGGATGGCGGAGAGGAGCGATGCTGTGGCGCCCGGTGAGAACCTGCAAGGGGGCAACTATAGTAAGCGGAAGGGAGGGGAGGCGGCACGCACTGCACGTCCTTGTCAAAGTTGAACTCGAGGAGTACGTCCTGCCACCAATCAGGTGCCATGATGCGCCTGTTGACGCGGAGGGTGGCCCAGTGGTTGTGCGGGTCGGTGAGGCGGAGGTCGGCAGGGGACGAGGGCCCAGATGGGGACAGCGCAGGGACGAGCGCGACTCTCAGCTGTTGTGGATTTCGTCGGATGACAGGGCGCATGGGAAGTTCTTGGCGAAGATGTTTGTGAGCGCGTCGAGCCACAGCAGCAGCACGCTGTCGACCCTGTATCCAATTAGCATTCACCGTGCCAATGCAGACACGGACACTCACCTGAGTGGATGCTAGTCATCGCCCTCACCCCTCTGCACGAGTGCGTGTCTGCCCAGGGCCTCTAGGCGGCGCTCGAGCAGCTTGGCAGGCCGGCAAAACTTTTTGTAGGCGCTGTCGGGGAGACCAAAGACGGCAAAGTCGAGGTCGTCGACGAGGTCAGGTGGGAGGACTGCAAACTAGTGTCATCTCAAAGGCAAAAGCTACGAATTCGGAAGAGATCTTTTACTATGGTGCGGGTCGGCTAGTCACCGCCACTTTTTGTGACGCTAGCTGACTAAGCAGGTAGTGGCACACGGAAAGCACGCACAAACAGACGGTTTTCTGAACAGTCTATCAGCACGAGACTAAGGTAGCGTACAGGCAGCAGCTACATCTCTTTTATATGGGGATGGGCAAGTCCCGATGCGACCGTGAATGCTTATATAAGCAGATTGTGGCGCAAAAGTGTCCAGCGCCACAACTACTGTTTCAAAGAAGTCGATTGACCTGTATACTCTGGGATGTCATATACAATGAGTAGGTAAAAGTCTACATAGTGTAATCAGTGATTAAATGACTCTAGGTATGTGAATATACAGACTGAGGGCTATGTACTAGAGGAAATTCATGGGAAGTCCACTTATTCTAACTCGGATTCATATTCTAAGTCATCCTCCGGATCCTTGGTCAGAGTGTTTGTGGGTGCGTCAATCTCATTCCCATTTTCCTCAGCTCGAAGTAGACGGTGATGACTGATCCAGTGGGTAATTCTCATTGTTCCCGTGAGCTACATGCTGAGCAGTCTGCAGTGACTCCTTTTGGGCGGGGGATTGCTTCTAGTGCCAGAGCCTTTGGTGATTTCTTTGGTTTCCCATATGTGAAGCTGATTCATTCCCGTGGTAAAGATAGATTGCAAGAGTCGACAAATATGGTCCTGGACAGGTATTAATGGGAGATATGCCTGACAAAGTGAGTCAAATTTTGCAAAACATAATCCCAATAGATGTTACTCACATATTATAAGAACCGACAATTGCCATACAGCGACATACGCAAGAAATTCAGGAGGTGCAGTCGAGGGACTGTATCCACCGACACACGTGTCACAGCACTGTCACACCACGTGTCGCGTCTGTGGCACAAAAAATCTTGTTGATCACCCTGCATGACTTGCATTGGTCTGCCAGCTGATATACTGACTTTTCCCTTGTACACAATGAATCAAACTTGTTTCTCTCACCAGTATCCTGTGTTTGGCCAAGGGAAGTTCCAAAAAGATGGAAATTGATGTGTCTATGTTTGGGAAGACTGTCCTAAAATACACTTCCTTTTATTTACAAGTTGATTTAAGTTGGCCAGACACTACTCCATAGTTACTCTTGTCCCCCAGACATAAAATGTAGACTGTAACTGTTATGTGGAAGTCAGGATACCAATGCGACAGGCCAGACTGCATTTTGGCTGAAGGCAAACAGTGACAAACAATTCACGCATGTATCGGGACTTGCCCATCCCCATTTTATACCCCACGAGGGGTCCGTCATATAAGCAAGAACAAACAATAAAATAAGGAGGGTAGAGAAAATAATACGGCCTAGATGTTTCCCGCTCAGCCTCATCGCCCTAAACGAGAGGGACACCACGTGGAGTCCCGGATCCCGACTCCGAACCGTCACACTTTTGTACAGCGGCAAAATCGGGTCGGACTCGCAAAAAATTCAATTTTTGCCTTATTTTCCCCTAGATTTCATAGTAAACTATGCCTATCTGGGCACATCCAATAGAATGGCACATCAATTAGCTGTAGATTTTATATAATATATACAGTGTTGCATAGCACCACACCTCAAAACCGCTTCATGATGGTCTGGGTGCAAAAGATTCTCAGCTGAGGGTAAGACAATTCAGTTCTCAACAATACACATCCCACAGACGGGTTCCGGAGATGCTGCTGCACCAGTTTGACTTGGGGGAAGTGGGCCACTGCTTCGCATGGCATTTTTACGAGTCCTGAGGTACATGATCTGTCTCATTAATATTGTCTTGCATATATAGCTGAAATTGTGATTCAAATGGGTATCCACTATAAATTGCCATATTGGGAAACTGATTACCTAATCATGGGAACCTAGCCCTGGAACCAAACAGAGTACAAAATTACAATTCAAATGGGGACCCACCCATAAATTTCCATATTAAGAAAGTGATTACCTAAATGTCAGAAACTAACACTGGAACCAAACAGAGCATGAAATTACATGTTGAACAGGCACCCACATGGAGTTTCCATATTAGGAATCTCATTATATAATCATTGGAAACTAAGCCTGGAAACAAAAAGAGACAACAATTACGATTCAAATGGATACCCACTTAAAAATCATGATGATGTAAGCAATGTGTAAAATCTCGCATTTGGAAGGTACAAACAAAGGACCAAACAAGCAAATGGGTGGGCAGCAGCCACCCTGGGATCTAAGAATTTTTCAAATATTTTTTTGCAATTTTAGCGATTTTTCCGAGCAGAAATATCAGCTATCGAGGCCCAATGATGTAAATAGCATGTAAAATCTCCCAAGATTTTCATGCCATCTACATCATTCGCTTGCTGGTTTCCCACACTCACTCAATCAGCTGACTAACAAGACAAGTAGACCATTCTAAGGTAAGAAAGATAGTACAACATCAATGATTACCATTTTTGGAAGGTACAAACAAAGGACCAAACAAACAAATGGCAAGGGCAGCAGCCACCCTGGGCTCTGCGAATTTTTCTGATATTTTTGATGATTTGTCCGATTTTTCTGAGCAGAAATAGCAACTATTGACACCCAATACAGGCTTGACAGGACTTGTAACCCAGTCATATATTATCATTTTTTCGGAATATTTTCGAAAATAGTGAGGGTGCACATTGGAAGGCATGATGACACACTTGGTGTTGGAAGGTAAACAAAATCTGAACTCTATGTACTTTCTGTGCACCAAATGACTATACAGCCAATCACAGCACGAGAATCCAAACCGATGCGGCGAGCGCCACAAGTAACACATTTCAAACATCGCACTAGTCAATTCCCACAGTAAGAGCGACAAACAAATGCCATTAAATCAACAGAAAAGCAACCACACATAAAGAAATACTGAGGATATTCCCTGACATGTAAAATATGGTTAAAAGCTTATATTGAAAAAACAAAAAAGTTAGAGGAAATGAGGATGGCAGGAAGAGTCAAACAAGGCCAACAGAGACTACAAACCACGCTTTGTAGTCAGTTTGTAGTGGCCGATAGAATTGGACTTGGAATCGGAGAATCAAATATTTGTAGTTACGAGTCCTGAGTTTACGAAGGAACGAGTCTTTATGCCGAGAATGAGCGGGTTGCCGAACAGGAGCATGATGGCCGAGAAGTCGTGGGATTATTCTTGTGTAGTGGCCACTACACTATTGGATGTCCGCTTCAAAGTCCGCCTGTAGTGTCGACTACAAAAAGACTACAAAAAGAGTTTTGTAGTGCCTCTGGTCAGTTTTCAGCCTGCTCCGCAATTAAATTGGCACCTATCTCTCTGATTTTTCTAATATAAGCTTCTGATACCTGCTCACATTACCTGGAACATTTTCCTCATTTTAGGTGCTGTCCTCCTGTTCCAATATATTTTACAGTGATGTGGTTCTTATTGACCATGGGAATTGACTACATGAAGCATTTGAAGTCGGTGGCGCAGATGGGATTCCGCGTCGATTTGCATTGGAGCAATCTGATTGGTCAATGGCCATGTCTATCTCCCTTCATTACTTATATGACTTCAAGTAAGAGATAGTCCCAGCTTGTACGGTTTACTGGCTTCATTAGGTGGTTCATTGAGTGAATGAGGGATACCGCCAAGAGTATGACGTAGACAGTGTGCATTTCTGCCCAGACTTGCACGCTGTTTACATCATTCCTCACCAATAACTGGTATTTCCATTCAAAAACCAGGAAAATTGCCAGTAATAT
>KV425637.1:91706-122052 GCA_001632425.1 Neolentinus lepideus HHB14362 ss-1
CAAATGGGTGGGCAGCAGCCACCCTGGGATCTAAGAATTTTTCAAATATTTTTTTGCAATTTTAGCGATTTTTCCGAGCAGAAATATCAGCTATCAAGGCCCAATGACGTAAACAACATGTAAAATCTCCCAAGATTTTCATGCCATCTACGTCACTCACGTGCTGGTTTCCCACACTCACTCAATCAGCTGACTAACAAGGCAAGTAGACCATTCTAAGGTAAGAAAGATAGTACAACATTAATGATTACCATTTTTGGAAGGTACAAACAAAGGACCAAACAAACAAATGGCAAGGGCAGCAGCCACCCTGGACTCTGCAAATTTTTCTGAGCAGAAATAGCAACTATTGACACCCAATACAGGCTTGACAGGACTTGTAACCCAGTAATATATTATCATTTTTTCGGAATATTTTCGAAAATAGTGAGGGTGCACGTTGGAAGGCATGATGATGCACTTGGTGTTGGAAGGTAAACAAAATCCAAACTCTATGTACTTTCTGCGCACCAAATGACTATACAGCCAATCACAGCATGAGAATTCAAACCGATGTGGTGAGTGCCACAAGTAACACATTTCAAACAGCGCACTAGTCAATTCCCACTGTAAGAGCGACAAACAAATGCCATTAAATCAACAGAAAAGCAACCACACATAAAGAAATACTGAGGATATTCCCTGACATGTAAAATATGGCTAAAAGCTTATATTGAAAAAACAAGAAAGTTAGAGGAAATGAGGATGGCAGGAAGAGTCAAACAAGGTTGTAGTCAGTTTGTAGTGGTTAATAGAATCAGACTTGGAATCGGAGAATCAAATATTTGTAGTATTGACTACAAAATAAAGTCTCACGACTTCTTGGCATGTAATTCCCACAGCTGCCATGTTCGGTCCCCAATTTTGCACATAAAGACTCATCCTTCGTACCTCAGGACTCATAAATTTTGCTCTGGTCTGGATCCTTCTTCTTTCCTTTTCTCTATAGACTAAAAATGTTTTAGGATGCTCTGGATATTCCGATCGGGGCGCACACTACACTGTACTACTCTCTATTGCTCAGGCAATAATATTTGCTGGCCTCCTCGCTGTTCACCACCTTTTCCAGACCGGGTGTTTCCTATGAAGTGTTTGCATCACTTTTGCTCAAGTCACTTGATCAAGGAAACTTTCCTCACCCCTTCATGTTTCCCAACCTTACTGATTCAGGTGGTCCCTTATATTTCTTCCTGTGAACACCCTGCTCGCATGTGATCTGCATTGCACTTCAGTCTGGCCCCAATTGATCGAGTGACTACTCATCTGTACGTGTACTGGTGTACAGCTTACCCGACATCTTTACATTGATAGACCTATCTGTGACTTCCTCAATGAATAGTGGCAGACCTTTCTCACCTGCAATCACATGTGTGGACCATCCCGTGTGACCAGATACTGATGACTTTACTAGTTCCAATATATCACGAGTGCATTCTCCCTCCTCAGTGAATGCAACTTGATCCTCAGCATGGTGTTCTGTGAGTCCCCTCTGTTTCTGTCCCCCTTTTCCTGTCTCACCTCCCTTCTGGTTCACAACAGCTACACCCTCCTGGGCCTCCTCAACTTTGGTGACTTTGTCAAGGACACCTCCACTGACCTGGGCAACCCCTTTGTGCAGCTCCTCCAACTCACACATCAGGAAAATTTTCCACAGCAAATTAAATGAAATTTTGGGAAGTTTTTGCTAGTTAGAGGCAATTAGACATATTATTTCATTATATCTAATTGTACAGTTCACACTAGCCTCCTGGGCAATTATGTCCAATTATCACGAGTTATACATGATTATGCCATATTGGAACAGGCATTATTCATCTTTTTTCCCTTTTATCAATCAACACTGTAACTCAAAGGTGCAGAAAACAAGATTGTATTGTTTCTAGTCTGCAATACAAGCTGCAGCATTCTATATATATTTCAATCTATTTTTAGCACTGGAGGGGTCCCAAATGGGTCCAGGAATATATTCTGATTTATTCCGATTTTTCCGCATTTTCCCGGGCCAGAACCAAGGTCCTAGCCTATTATCACCAATACAGCAGCCTTTTTCCCACACTTGACATCCAAACCCGATTGAGATCTTGATGCCTGGGTGCCGGGCAGTCCAATTCAAACCCAGCCTGGGTTCCGGGGCAATGTATGGCACAGCCCGGGGCATTAATACATTATGCTTAAAACATTACTGGGTATTGCATAAGGTTTTGTTAAAATATAAGACATGTAATACATTAATACTACAGCATTAGGTGCTGGTTAGTACGACGCTGCCTAAGAGAGAGAGACTTTGTGAAGGATTTGCTTATGATCAGTGATGCTATGCTGACTTGCTCTGTCACTATCTCTGGGTGAAGTTGGAGGTACACAAGAGTACCTAAACACAAGTCGCAAGATGGACTTGGAAGAAACTCTGATGTGAGACTGAAATCTGAAGAGTGTGGTGAAGATGACTTGTTTTACAAAACAGAAAGGTGATGGCTTAAATACAGGAGAGCGAGTGCTCTATGTCTGACTCTAACTAGCTACTACCGTGAGTCATGCATTTGCTCAGCCTCACATCCATATGACTTGTACCACCTCGTTCCTAGTCTGCATGTGATCCTCAACCAATACCCCTCGTGACCAACTCCAGCATGCACACTGTTCCTCAGGCAGGAGCCAGTCGGGTGTGTCTTGACTTTGCGTTAGAGCGCACCTCCTTGATGATCAGGTGGTGGGCTATGCTGCTGATGCTAGTGCGATCTTGCTGAATAGGGATAAAGGGCAGGGCCACTATATTGTGCGGTGGGGTCATGATAGCTGTAGTCGTGCCATGTGTTGACACACACTGCATGCATAAGGAAAGTCACGCCATTAGAACTAGCACTGATCTGAAGCAGTGGCAGGCTGTACGCCATATGGAAAGGTGCCCTGAGACACCACCTTGGTTCAGATCTCAGTACCAATGTCAGGTGGTGCATGCCGAGATGCCAATGACTCAACTGAATGGTGTTCAGCCAACCGTGCCATTGAGAAGCCATCCTATGAGTGCTGAGAAGCTGAGAGCCTTGTCACTGGTGCGTAGGGTCACTAGTGTGCAGAATACCGACAGTGCACTATTGAGTCACTAAGTCGCCATTCCCACAAAGCATGTGGAATCACCCTAAATTGTGTTTTCTGGGGTCAGAAGCCAATGGTGCCTATCAGTGCATCCTCCCACCAATGACTCCTACACCCACCTGGTCCTGTTGTCGGTTAGGTGCACCCACATCCACAATGCTCCTGAGGTGTTGAGGAACTGAGCCTCATGGCGTATTCCCTATGGTCATAGCCCTGACTGCCCTTTCACATCCAGTGATGCATGCTACTGAACTGTCTGTAGCATCAACACATCATTGACTACCTTTTGCAAATGCTTCCCTAGCCTGTCATTCCTGAAGGATAGGCCTCTACTACATCCATTGCAGGATCAGTGGTCTCCTGTGTACCTTTGCAGTGCTTGCTACAACATGGATAGTGAACTGTCTTGATGGTGTACCATGTGCTACTGCCCATTGGCCCTTCTGAGTCCAATGGCCTGATACCACCTCGGTTGTCATCATAGGATACTCATTGACCTCTGCCATCCATGTGCATTGAGCAGATATGTACCACAAGACTTTGTCCATGAGTCATCTGTGGATAGGCCTGATGTGTGATACCATCTGCCACACATTGCTGTCCATATGTCCATGGACACCTCACATCTGTCATGAATGAGGGTAGCTTTAGCATGTCAAAATGCCATTTTCTCCAGGCAGGATCATCTGGTATGTATCACGGTATCCCTTTTTACTTCCTTTAGCTTAGGTTTTGGTGTTTACCCCCAGAGTTGAGCACTGTTCCCTCTGCTTCTTCTCATGACTATCACCTACTGCCTTGTGTCCATCTCATGCATACAGATTCCCTGTGTGTCCCCATGTGTGGCATATCAATGCTGACTGGTCCAGACTGGTCTTAACCAGTCTGAGACTGTTAGGGGCCATGGTCCTGCAGTCCCAGTCCAGTCTGATGCAGTCTCATCATTTCCAGTTCTCAGCCCCAGTTCTGGTTCTGAGATGTAAAAGGAAAAAGTTTGACCAGACTGGACCCTGCAACACTACTCATCTAAACTGTTAGATATATGGTACCACATTGTACCATGGAATGCTACTCATTTCTTCAGCAGTTCATCTGGACTGGTTGCATCACAACAATGATGCATACTTGCTGAGCATTTGGAGCTATGTAAGCACAAGAACTACTATTATTCCTGCCTTTCCTGAGCCACATGAAGAATACCATCCATATCCAACAATCGGTGAGCTCTACCAGTATTGTCCTTGTAGAATACTATGTCACCTTCATCTTCTATGAATCTGCAGTGAATGAAGGACCGCCATAGGGCACGCATGACACCAGTACTGTCATAGTTATATAATGTACCAAGCAATGGACGAATTGCTTTAGTAGCACGAGGAAGATTGTCTTTTCAAGATGTGAGTGAAAGATCTCAGCATGATGTATAATTATACTCACAGAATGGAATCTAGGCAAGGTGTTCAAAGTACATCAAAAGACCATGGGATTAGCTGCTCACCCTTGTGAATAGATGATGAGCAGTATGGTTGTGGTTAACCCCCAATAGTAAAAAGTTGCCTATCCAACCAAGAAATGGCTAGATAACACATGTGATGGAAAACTCATGTCAAAAAATGGTATATAACATACCCTGTCAACAGTGGATAATGCACCTCTCCGCCAAGTCCACTCCCTTTCCCGATAATGAGGCACTGTGGGGTCAGAGTGATGAAGCTACAAATGGATGAGTATGTTTTGTTTGTCATGTCCGTATGTCCACACATACAAAAGCCATCGCCACAATCCTATCATCAGGTGAGGAAAATGCAGAAATGCCAGCAATGGTCACTTACCAATGATTAGTCAAGATAAAGGGTACCAAGTATAGCCTGAAAACAGTCCAGGTAGATGTGTACTGTGCCAATATCCAAAGGATAGTTGTTGTCATCATCAGTCCTGCATCTGAGATCAACACTTCTTTATATTGCTCCTTCTTAAACAACCCAGAGGATGGAATAAAATGCTAAGAGAGACATGAGCATATGATAAAGAGAATAACACACGAGACTCAAACATTTGCCCCTTTTGGATACCGTTTAGAGCCCATTGTGTTATAGCTAGAAGATATTAATTGTTGTAATTCCCTAGTTGATGGAAGTAGCTTACATGAGGTATGTATCTACGAAAAAAATTAGAACTGGTGCGAAAGCCGTGCTGAATACCACGTACGGTGGCCCAGAAGTTGCATGACAAGGAACCGACCCAGAGTCACAATGGGAGTTTCTCCAAGTATATCATCATGGTCATGTGTCTTGACAGTCTTGACAAGAGGCAGGTTCAGCTCGGAGCGTGCATGCGGACGGAAGACCTCCTCCTTCTCAATGCAGTTAGTGTACTTGTGGTGGCGAAGATGTGTAATTCGCCAAGAAAAGTAAGGGAGAAAGATCCACGAATGAAGCATGAAGCCTATGCTATGGTTTATCCATTTGTTGTCTGAAATATTACCGTGGCAAGCCTATGGAATTGTTAGCTAGCATTCGTCTATCTTTTGCATAGTAATGGGTACTCACCTCGTGACCTGAGGGAAAGGGCAATCAGTGATAGCATCGCGCAGATACACAAAGACGCACCAAGACTCCAGAAGCCCGCCCACACCAGCCCTTGCCACCACCAATAAGCCGACCATAGCACGAGACGCAGCAGCGGATGCACGGGTTGGGACCACTCGCGGACATGGACAAGGCTTTTGTCCATATAGACGACTGCACAGATAGCGAGTAAAGACGAGACGACGAGACGTAACAATGCGAAAAGTGCTTTTCCCGTATTCCGAGTCCAGACGTCATCTGGTAAGGAAGCGCGCAAGGCATTTAAGTCAATGTCTTGAGGGACGAAGCCCGTCTGAGTACGGACAACGTATTCCTGACTGTCGCCAAATATACCAGGCATCTGAACACAAATCGATGGTTGATATTTCGTGCCGCCGATTTCAAGAGGTCATTTATACCGGCACGGCTGGGAAGCGATTGCGTGGACCAAGGTCGTGCTATTGCTGTGCGTGTTGATTGTAATCGAGCGACTCAACCTTAACTAAGAAGAATCTGAGCCGGTTTGCTTCATGATATCAGTCCAATACCGGAAGTCTTGACCGTACCAGCAGGCTATCATCAATCATAGATAGTTGAAGACTCGGGTGACTCGGACCACCCCTACGTAGTAGGCATGGCTGAAATCAGGATCATCCATGTGCACCGACATACAAGACTTCTTGAAAACTTCGATGGCGATGCTGTATCGATGGCGAAGGTCGCATCGTACTGCTTGGGTGGGCCACTGCTGCGCATGTGCTGTAGATGGCGAAGGATCACACCTTATTCAATGTGCGAGACCAGAACTCCACATGCGGTGATTTGACCATCAGCGAGGAGACCTTTCCCTTTGATTCTTTCCGGTACCCATAGATAGGGAAAGAATGCAATATATATGCCAAAATCCGCAATCCGAAGGCAGCCCGCAAGCCTCACAGAAGCGCGACGACGCGGCTAAGAGGTTCTATTAATACTAATCCGCAGAACCGAACAGGACCTTACTAGACGTTCTAAGACTTTTAGGCCTGTACGTGAAGTATATCACAACCTTCAGGCTATCGTAGCACTATCTATGCATACAGCAAGAGGATGGTGGCAAATCAAAAATGAACGGTGTCGCTATATGCCCAATTGCTTGGGGCAAAGTATCAAAAATTTGGGTAAGCGTGAGCTTGGCTTACAAGACTGAGGAAGTTAGCTTATCTTGCTGGCTGCAGCCACAGCCTCTGGCCTGATTTCACAGCGAGGCTAAATCGAGCTGTCACCGATAGAAGCATTTGAGACATTTCGCCTCACAGTTTGACGGTGCCTATTGCACACGAATCCTGATGGGTGGAAATACGGTGTGCCTGTAGAAACAGTCCCAACTTCGTCTCGTCATTGTCTACGAACACCCAATCGTGATTAGCCTGTAACCGGAAACCGAACTTTAAGACCAGGTATACAAGAAACTTGCATTTGGTCTGATCCTGCGGGAGCAAGATCTTTCCGACAGTATCGACGTATCATCGGTTTCTTCCGAGTTCAAGTTTCCGGACACTCGTTCGGTGAATGCGTTTTAGCACCGAACTCGAACGTAGGTTCAGGTTCAATTTTCGGTTACTAGTGCAACATCCCAGGTCTGTCAATCAGCTATTCCAAATAGAGTGGTGGAATTTCGTTTGGAGCATCATCGGGAGCTGGGACCTCTGCCGGTTCCCGGGCTGTTGAGAGCGAAGGAATCAAAGATGGTAGTGTACACTACAGAAGCACACAGGGTGGAGCTAAAATAGAATGAATGGAGATGGCATCCCAACATTGAATTGTTCCTGAGTCAAGGATTGTAGATTGTTTCTGCTTTTGACGGTGATCTTGTCCACCGTACGTCTAGACTCCATACGCGGGTCGCAAGAACTCTGTGGGTATCAGTAATCAGATTTCTGATTCTCAAGATTTCCGGTCGTTCCTCAGTGCCGTGGAGCGATGTCACTGCCCAAATCGCAAATATTGGTAACATGGCTCAAAGTTTTCACGATGATCCGGTTAATGAACCTGTGTCTCTCCCTGTTGGAGTGCAGGACTCGCATAATTGCATTGCATACTAACTGGACAATGGACGAAGCAGAGCCATGGGGCAGGGACTGGGAAGATGTACAGCTGACGAGACGTTCCCCAATGGTGTCTCCTACCATCTTGATCTCACGGCGCAATGACTTGACAAGCAACTCTTTTCAATTACTTGATGTATTTTCTCATTGGCCGCGTTCGTTAGGGATTGATAATTATCCGCGAAGAAAAGTATACGGAGGAAGTCAGCTGCCGTCCTCGTCTTCAACTGAATCACTGGAATGGGCTTTATTTGGGCACGCAGGCGAGGTTCCCTGTGCTTCAGCGCTGGGATCTGTTGAAGCTGATCATCATATGTCCGTAGATGACGGGACACTCAAACTATGCAAAGCATCAAGACGATATGCTGACTTCGCAGATGGCCGTACAGTCCTAGTCGTGGTGCACCTCGTTGCGATGTTCAAGAAGCGCTCAGACATGAGCTTCCTCGCCAAGTTCTGATTTTCCATATGATGTAGCGTATTCAAGTGCTTCTTCTCGTCACTTCGGTATCTCGTGTTGTGTATTCACTCACTGCGCAACCGAGAAGTTAGTCGGACCCAGGCCGGCAAGTAGACCCGGTTTGTGCATTGCTTGTCTTGTCGGAGGCACATTGCTTTGAATTGAGGTTTATAGCGACTGGACTAGCCATTCTTGCCTCAGATCCACGATTCATCACTCTCATCCACCCCTTCGATATGGCTGACTACGCATTGCGACACAGAGGCAAAGACAATGACTCTCGTGGTGATACGCTGCCTGTGTTCTCCCCTATGACATTGTTTGTCTATTCTCTCTTCGCGCAGCGCTATCCTTCCACTAATGGGCGGACAGGACTATGGGCGAAATTCGAGAGGCAATCCCAGCGAATCTGTTTAATCGTAGTAGCACAAGGAGCCTTCTATATCTTTTCCGAGATATCTTGATGGCAGCAGTTGCTTGGGTGCTTGCAAGTCAGATTGAACCAGCGGTCAACTACCTCACCACTACTGCGTGTCATCGTTACCTCGCTCAAATCATTCAGTACATGATGTGGTCGTCATAGTCAGTTCTTTCTGCCTCAGAATGCATATCTCGGCTGACAATCTGGACAGTTGGTGGTTCCAAGGTCTTATTTTTACTGGCATATGGGTGCTTGGCCATGAGGTGGGTCAGATGTCCAAGCCGTTTGTTTCCAGGCCAACGGTGATAACCAGTGCGGCCATGGCGCATTTTCCGAGAACAAGTATCTTTGTGATGTTATCGGATTCGTGAGAGGAATATTCTATGAGGGTTCCAGATAGTTCCTACTGAGTACCGTTAGGTCACCCATACCATGCTGTGGACTCCTTATTTCAGCTGGAAACTTGTCCATCATCGCCATCACGCAAACCATGCATCTATGGAAAGGGATGAAGTGTACGTACCGAAAACCAGAGCTGACCTCGGTATTCCTAAGGAAGAGGTTGGCTCATATATCGATTACGCCGAATATCTTGGAGATACCCCAGTGTACACACTTTTCATGCTGGTTCGGCAGCAGCTCCTCGCTTTTCCCGCTTATCTATGTGCGTGTGATATAATGATGTTGCCAGAAGCTGCTATGGCTAATTAATCACGATAGTATTGAATGTTTCTGGTCAGAAGACCTATCCCGCCTGGACTAACCATTTTAACCGTGAGTCGATGACTGATTAGAGGTGTTGCCCCCTGGTTAATACCACAGTTCATAGCTCGCTCTGTCCTCTTTACGCCTTTGCAACGTAATGCTGTCCTGTACTCGGACTTCGGGATCCTCTGTATGTTCTTGGTGGTATATTTCGCCTGCAGCTCCTATGGCGTCACGAGTGTTGTGAATTACTATGGCATTCCTTGGCTACTTGTTACCCACTGGTTCGTCATGATCACATACCTTCATCATACCCATCAAGATATCCCCCACTACCGGGCGGAGGAATGGACGTTTCAGCGGGGAGCAGCTGCTACTGTTGATCGTGATTTCTTGGGCTGGCAAGGCCGGTTCTTTCTCCACGACGTGGCTCATTTCCATGTGGTCCATCATTTCTTCCCACAACTCCCGTGGTGTGAGTATACTGATAACTATTACCAATGCGTGTTAACTTCATTAAGCAGACAACGGAGAAGAAGCAACCAAATATCTTCGAGCCAAGATAGGAAGCCATTATATGTACTCGGACAAATCTGTCTTCAAAGCACTGTGGGAGACATACAACAATTGTCAATTTGTCGAGGACGAAGGTCAGTCTTATATGACCTGAACGTGCATCCACTAGTTTATCCCTGCTCATGTGATAGGGCACATCGTTTTTTACCGTGACAGACGAGGGAGGGCGACATATTCTCCTGTGGAGGAATTTGATGCTTGCCTACGGAGAAGACAGGCAGTGAAGATAGGAGGGAGTGAGGAATGTGGACTAGTTGTTGATTAAAATTATGGGCACCGTTTTGCCTTGTACGCAATGTATAGTTCATCGCGTATTGCGAGTGACTGTATCTCCACTAACTTGCGCCGTGATTATGACATCCCCATAATATGTATGGGAGGGAACGAGAGAGCAGTATGAGGTTTGACTATAAGGTTACAGCCGTTACTTTTAGCTACCCAGGGAGGAGAGCCTTATGACCGGCCCATTGACGGAAGCCTGTTTCACTTTGAACTATCTGGTACAACCTCCTACCGTTGCAAGACACCATATACCTCACCCGAACATAGTCCGCGCATAATCGAGTGGGAGAGGCCATGTGGATTGCCCCCCTAAATTATAATATAGGGATGTACAATGAGGGTGTGGATTTTACATATATACCGGCAGTCGCTGTCAGCCTAAGCATTGTAGTGTGTCCGACCTAGAGCGGTTGATCATACGCTGGCGCCGTGTGAGACCCTTTCAACAGAATTTATACCAAAGTTTGAAGGCCGCAAGTTCGAACACGGCGAGAAACAGTTGAAGTGCATGGTGGAAACTGGGCCGGGATAGCCGCACCATCAGAACACTGCAATGGCCAGCTAGAGGCAGGGCTTCTGTCCGAGTCTGCCTGCTTAATATGATAGAGAAGAACTGCGAATGTAAACATTGTCATCCTGAAAGGTAGCGCCAGAACAGGAGAAACCTCAAAACCCATACCGAAAAAATCATCCTCTCATCGATGACGTTACATTTGAACTCGTGCGGGTGATGGGCACGGGTACGGGTCCGTGTTTTTTTGGCACCCGTGACCCGCCAGTCTCGAAAACAACACGCGAAATGTGTTCTCGAAACCAAAACTAGCAAAGCCCGCGTAACCGTAGCGAAGAATCTTCAACGAATGTCAAGGTCGATGTGAAACGCCGAGTGCATCGTTGGACATCGAGTACACATTCTTGAGGAGCTATGGGACTGCGATTTGAGCTGTCTACAGTAACATGGATTCCCTGCTCGGTGGAAACTCGAAATGATATCGGAGTCTGGAAGAAGCCATTCGATACAAACAACGAAACATAGCTATGGCCGTCCTGCTCATTGCCGCCGTCTCACAATCGTGTTGCGACTTGGAGGACGAAGTCTTGGATTGCGAAGTTTCGGTTAAAGGACATACCAGGTGAAGGCCCAATGAGTCCGTGCGGGTATAAGCTTTCGAGCCCTTGCCTGCAGCGTATGCACAGGTGCTCGAATGGACCGTCAATGCGGCATTAGACATAGTGACGTTCTGTGGCTTACCACATGTTATATGCCATGTCAAAGCCAACAACCCGTTGGGCAGATGCCCGGGCCGACGTATTAGTAGACTTCGGATTGCTGACCGTGTAACGGATTATGGACATGCTGTCGAGCGGTTACCAGAGTAGAGAATATTCCTATCGGCGAGAAGGAAGTCCGTCCATGATCAGTGAATGATACTCATTGATGTTGCAGATATTCGAAGTTATGATTGATGAGGTTCTGAGTCATCGGGGATCTGATGTTTCACTCTTGGGTTGCTGCGATCTGGAGTTTGAGATGGCCATTGCATCACTGATAAATCAATGTTGATGTAGCATGGTCGGCGTGGCAATGTCTTGTCATCTGCCAGCAAGTCGCAGCAGTTGTTAAAATATAGGTCATGGCTTTTAAGACCCTCTGGACCTCCTTGGCATGTACATTTATCCTTTCGTCTAAGTGCTGGACTGCGATCTCATATCTTCGGCTTCGAACACCATGGTGTCATTAGGGCTGGCCACAATTCTCTGGTACCTCAGTACAGCTCATGCAGGATCATTCATTCACCCCCGTACTCCATCTCCAGCTCTGTGGGAGGCCTTGAATATGACAGTGAATGGCCACTTGCATGTAGGGGTACCTTTCTCTCGTCCATGCTTTGTCATTGCTCGTGCGATTGGTGAAGCTCATAACAAAAGGCAATGTGATGTGGTACTAGCTGGCTATCACAACCATTGTAAGTGAAGCCACCGATTGCCTTTGAAAGTTGCACCTATTCTTGCCAGCTATCAGAACATCAACTTTTGGTGCATACATTAATGTGAGTTTTGCACTCCTGTCTATCAGAATCAAGACAATGAATGTTGTTTTAGACCCAGTGGGAGACGTGTCAGGCATCAAATGAGGGTTGTGTTTTGGATGCATTAAATGCATCTAATCCTCAAGCTTTTCAACCTCCAGCCTGCTGTTTCCAAGGTAGTATTCCCTCATACTATGTGAGTAACTGATGTATTTTTTGGAGCTTCACTTATGTCTGTTCAGATTGATGTGCAAGAAGTCAATGATGTGCAAGCTGCCATCAAATTTTCAGAAGCAAATTTGGTCCCATTGGTGATCAAGAACTCAGGGGTGGGACATGTCATCTTAGCAGGTGTTGTGTTTCCACTGACTAGGTTGAAACTTCAGCATGATTACAAAGGTCGTAGCAGTGCCCCCAATTCCCTTGCACTTTGGGTGAGACATCTCATACATATCCCACCCTGTATTGTGCTTATCTGTTGTCAAGGTTCATAATCTTCAAGGGGTGCAGTAATGCTAGTATGACATCTGACCAGGAGTTGACATTATTATGTTCATTATGAAGATTCAGTATCACCAATCATTCAGTCCAGATGACTGCCATGGCCCTTCAGTCCCTGCAGTGACATTTGGGGTAACTAAATTTTACCTACATCTGCAATCTCAACAAACCATTTTATAGGCTGGTGTGAATCAAGGGTCACTGTACGAGTTTGCAGAACAAATGAACATTACCATTCCAGGGGGAACAGACACCACTGTTGCAGCTGGTGGTGGCTATCTCCAGGTAATTGGCTGATTCTTAAAATACACTTTACATTGACATCATGTTATGTAGGGTGGAGGACACAGGTAGTAAAATGTTGTCTCATTGATCTGTCATATTCTGATTGGAGTCTAGTACAATGTCAAATGTGTTTGGCCTTGCTGTTGACCGAGTTGTGAGTAACACTACTCTATAATAATGATGGTTATATCTGACAAGTTACACAGATTCAATACAGGGTAGTGATTGCCAATGGCACCTATGTCATTGCAAATAAATGCCAGCATCCTGATCTGTTCTTTGCTTTGCGGGGAGGGGGTGGAGGGACTTTTGGTGTGGTGATGGAAGTGACAACTATGGCCCTGCCAAGGGTATCAGCTCCAACGTAAGCCTATTGTATCCATGATGTGATTCAGCTTATGTTCTTCAGTGTATATATAGCATACAATGATTCATCTATAAATCAAGCAGCTTTTCTCAGATTTATGATTCAAAATGCCCTATCATATGCAAAGCAAGGCAGGTGCATGTTTCACTGCTAGGCCAGCATAGTGAGCTGACAACTCTACTAGGATGGGGTGGCTACATTGCAGTAAGAGTTCTTGGAACATTGTAGCCTCTCACTGATTTCATGGTTGTTGTGCAGCCTACTGAAGGGGCCACCTTAACTAATCCTCTTTTAAATGGCTCAGAAGCTCAGGATAGCCTATCCTCACTGAAGTCACTAGTACTCACTGAGCTACAGGGGCAGTTTACATTCAACATATATCCATCATATCTGTCTGTGTATAATGCAGTAGTGGCTCCAAGTGATACTCAAATTGTGCGTAACTTTATCATATCTTGCATGTAAATTTACTCACACCAAAACAAAGCCTATTGGTTACCCTTATTATTATGCTTCACGGCTTATTCCTGTCACAAATTTTGAAAGCACCAATTCACAGGAGCAGTTATTCAGCACATTGCTTCCCCTTATGCATGGACCAGGCCTCAATGTATCCATCATCAATTTGGTTGCACCCTTCCACTATGGATTAACTGCTGGTACAAGTACCATAAATGCTACAAGTATTACCCCTGCATGGAGAAATGCTCTCTGGCATGTATGAATTCCCACATTCCCATTGAGAACTGTATCCTAACCTTATCCAATAGGTTATGATTCCCACTTATTGGAATTACAGCACACCACCAGCCACAATAAAGGAGATTCAGAATGAATTAACAAAAACTATGGCACCACTGCGTGACATTACTCCTGAGTCTGGAGCATATATTGTGAGATAACTCTAATCATAAAAGATTGCCTTGGGCTGAATGGTAGATCAGAATGAATGTGACATTCAGGAACCTAACTTCTCTGGTATGTCAGAAGCCTTTAGCTTGTAAAGTCTCCTCACCTCCCATCACTGTAGAGTCATTCTGGGGAGATAATTACAATAAGTTGTTGTCCATCAAGAATGAATAGTATGTATATTGTGGACTATTGATACATAATATTTCTAATTGTGCCTAGTGATCCATCCCGTCTCTTTGACTGCTGGCAATGTGGTACGCTCTTGCTGTATGTCTCCCATATAATCTGTTGAATCACATTGATTAGTGGGGTGGAAGGGACCAGATGATCCAAGATATGCATGCTATCTGTAATTTGCAATTGATAGTCTCTGGGTGTTATCATTGGGTGTAATTCTTGTGGGTGTAACATCATAAGATGTCTTAGGTTGAAGCCTGCAATATTTGTATATTTCCCTTGTTCTTCTTGCTCCTAATAAGATAGGTAATATGCAGTTCCAGGGCTCCTTGATCTTGAACCACCACCATGGCTGAGAGGTCCCATGCCCTTGTGGGCAAGGAGATGTTATCAAGGTGCCACATAGTCACATTAGACCCCCTCCCAGATCCACTCTAATCATACCCAGAGTGAAAAGCAACACCACCTAAGACTTGCATCTGACACAGATGTCTACCCACTGTAAGATGATAACACCTGCTACACTCACCTGCACAAACATGTCACCTGTGTTCTCCCCACCATTTTGCACAACACACATCCTGATGATGTGCACAGACACACGACGAAACCCACAAAGAAGAGACCTAAAGACAGACACAACCACAAAACAAACACCAAACCCTTGGTGGTAGAGGGCTGCAAGGCCTGGGGTAAGGAAGGGTATAGATAGTTCAGAGGGAATAGGAGTAGGTGAGACATATAGGTTCAGCTAAAGGGAGGTTGGCGCTGAGTCACTATTTGATGGTAGTCTGATTCTTAGGCAGTGTGTGGGTTGACTGGGATAGGATCTAGGGTTGAATGGGTATACTCTAGGCCATATTATAACTTGGGCAAGAGGGCCACTGCTCTGCATGGCATGGGTACAAGTCCTGAGGTCACTTGTCACATTTTCTGAGCATATCAATTTTCAGAAATTTTTGTACTTCATTATAATTACAGTGCTTCTGGAAAATGATGACATGTGCCATTTTCAACTTTTTGATTTTCAAAAAATCAAAAATCCTGTGGTGCAGCCGGGAGGCTGGGCCAAGGCTGCTTCTGGTAACCAGCAGCCCTCCTGGTAACTCCCAACCGCCTCTCCTCCAAGCATGTTTTGGCGATATAATCTGCTGTAACTTCATTTTACCCCTGCAGCTTGTATTGTAATGTGTACTGCTGTATATTCATATGCCATGATGACAAAAGAAATTTTTTTTTCCTAGCAGATTTCATCCACTGCACAGCCGAAGCCTCCAGTGTACCATGGGAGCTGCCTGCTTACATATGCACCTCCTGCCGGAAAGGAACCCTCGGTTGTAGCCAGGGATTTTCAGAAATTGAAAAGTTCAAAATGGCACACATCATCATTTTCTGCAAACACTGTAAAAGTTTGTCTAAAATGGAATTTTAATCCATTTTTGACCATTTTTTGATTATGATGGGGTATGAAAATTTCCAATGTAACCTCAGGACTCATAACAATTACCATATTTAGAAGGTACAAACAATCACTCGAACAAATGGGCCAGCCACTCTGGGCTGTACAAATGTTTCTGATATTTTTAGCAATTTTCCGATTTTTCTGAGCCAAAATACCAGCTATTGATGACTAATGATGTGAATAGCATATAAAATCTCACAGGACTTTCATGCTATCTATGTCATACTCTTGCTGGTATCCCATGTTCACTCAATGAGCCAACTAATAAAGCCAGTAGACCAGTATTAGGTAAGAAAGATATATACAACATCAATATTTAGCATATTTGGAAGATATAGCCAAACAAATGACCCAACAAATGGGTATGTCCCTGGGTTGTAAAAAATTCTCCAATATTTTTAGCAAATTTGCCAATTTTTCTGAGCAGAAATACCAGCTATTGATGTGTGGAAAATCTCACAAGATTTTCATGCTATCTACATCATTCTCTTGCTGGTATCCCCCACTCACTCAATGAACAGGCTAATAAAGCAAGTAGACCAGTATAAGGTAAGAAAGATACATACATCATCAATAATTACCATATTTGGAAGGTGTCAACAAGCAAATGGGTGGGTGCCTTAGGTTGTACAAATTTTTCTGATATTTTTAGCAAATTTTCCGATTTCTCTCAATGGAAATACCAGCTATTGGTGACCAATGACATAAACAGTGTGTAAAATCTTTCATGTTGTCTATGTCATTCTCTTACTGATATCTCATGCTGACCCAACCAACCGACTGTCAGTAGGCAACCTCACGAGAAAGCATCTGGCCAATCAGAAGCCAGCATTTGGAATCGATGCGGCACGCCACCGCGCCACCCGCTACAAATGCCAGGTTCCCACAGTAAGAAAGCCCTCTGGGAGTGTACCGGGGATCCTGCATGCAAAAAAAACACTGAAAATACAGAAATATTCAGAATAACACATGAATATACCATAAGCTTATATTTAGAAGTAAGGAAGAAATGGAACCAGTCTCCGAAAGTGAGGAAGAAAATATCGAAAAATGAGACTACAAAACGAGTTTGTAGTGACTTTGTAGTGATTACTAGAAACGGACTATGAATCAGGAATGAAATTTTGTAGCTAGCACTACAAATACTTTGAACTCTGATTACTCAGCACAAATTCCCGCAACACTCCCGTTTTGGCATCCCACTCATTCTGAGCGTACAAACTCATCCTTTGTACCTCAGGACTCGTAACATGTTTCCGGGACAGTAGGTGTACTGGCTGTAGTAGGGTATCAATAAATGCATGATTTTGAGGTCAATCAGTACTGGGTCACTGAATAGTGGCCTAAATGGTACCAGACTCAGTCAGTATGCTCTAATACACTAGTATACACTTGGGGGGTGTTGAAGTGTGGAGGTGCAGCATGCACAGTGCACCCACTAGCTCACCTGTTAGGGAGGATGCTAAGAGCAGTATACAGCGACAGTATACACAGAGGATGTATTCAACTTGTACGACCTGTCTACTAGGGCTACAGTACAGGGGTTTATATACTACTGAGTGCTAGACTTACTAAGCATGTGGATTAACCTTAACCCGAGTTGGCTGAGTAAGCAGCTCTGCACAAGCTCCACTTATGCTCCATCCATGGAACTTACTAGAAGGTTCCGGTAGCCTGTAGAATATGGCTGCCATATCTAGGTGCCTAATTCAGCAGGGGGAGTGATATTGACTACCAGAACCAAAAGCGGTAGCTGGGGAGAGGCTGCAGGAGGGGTACTACCCAAAAGTGGTATCTAGCCACCTGCTCATCAGAATCTCACGGTGTCTTAAGTAAACCTGTAGCCCTATATTGGGTGACCACATTCCCAAAAGGGCAAGTTGTGGGGGTGGGTATTAGTGTGGGAAAACATGAAAAAGTGTTTTAAACACGGCATGTGAAAACACTTTTTTGTGGGAATAGATAGCCACTAGCTGATATAAATGGATGGGACAAGTCCCATATCTATAGCTGGAATGGTTGAGGTGCTACAGCCCTGGGAAATCTCATCCAGATAGAGAAATAGACCACACCAGCAGAAAGAGGCTGAAAAATGGGTTTTAGAGGTGTATAACATCAAATATTGCCCACATCAGGTAGGTGATTACATAATATCATGATGGCATCCAGGCCAAGGGGGTCCAAACAGGTACCCTGATTTTTTCCGCATTTTTAGGCATTCTTACCGATTTATATGGGCAGCTGAATGGATATCATGGAGGTGATTACATAATATCATGATGTCATTTGACCCCATTGGGTCCCATGAGCTTTTTCCGCATTTTTAGGCATTTTTAGCGATTTTATATGAGCAGCTGAATGCCATTCTGCAGCATTCTATATATAGAGCACACCATTTTTAGCACTGGAGGGGTCCCAAACGGGCCCAGGAATATATTCTGATTTATCGCGATTTTTTCGGATTTTTCCTGGCCAGAAACAAGGTCCCAGCTCTGTCAGACCAATATAGAAGCTTTATTCTCACACTAGACATCCAAACCCGATCGGGATCTTGATGTCTGTGCACTGGGCAGGCCAATTCAAACCCAGCCCAGCATCCAGCAGCTCTTCCGGGGCAGCCAGAGCATTAATGCATTGCGCCTTAAAGACTACCCTGGGTATTGCATAAGAGTTTGTGATTATATTCAGTATGTAATGTATTACCACTACAGTATGAGATGTATCGTATCTGAAATTGAATAGGTTCCAAGCCAAGCAGAAGATGTGCTGTACTCACTGTACATCCTCAGAACATACCAGTACCATCTCTCTGTGATCAAAGGCAGTAGAGCTCATTGTGACCGTCCCTGAGGTGCCTTTGCGATGGCCGTTACTGTGGTAAGCCCAGTTCTCTTCTCATTTCTGCTTAAATTATGTTAATTGCAGTCTAGGTTGAGTGCGTGCTGGGCACATCTGGTGTTTGTCATGGCCAGGTACAATTCTTGTGAGATGCAATCGGCAATGTGACTTCAGACTGGGCAAGAGGATCCGTCAATGCACTCTACAAGAAGAGTCACCATTTTGACTGGTTCATCAAGGAGGCAGCAGCACTTGTCAAGAATCTGAAGGTGACAATGAAGAGTCACCTCAATGACTTCCATAGCATGATCCGAGATCCCAGCAGTCCTGTTCGCGGGGATGGCAATTAGGTATGTCACAAATTCTCATCCCCGACTGTATTATGCCCATTAAAACAATTTGTGTTGCAGTTGTGGTGCAGTCTGTTGAAGACTGTCCCTTCAAGTAGCTATCATATGCGATCTCAACATCGGTGCACTTTTAGTGCAGAATCTCCTCAGTCAGTACACTTAAGTTGTAATACACACACCAATAAATGGAACCTCATCCTATTGCATGAGATTCAAGATGTGTAGAAAGCTAAGCAGATCCTTAGGTGTAGAAGTAAGTCTAAGTCTCTCCTTGTTCACTCCATCCAACCCATTACTCTAAGACTAAACACAACCAAACTCAGTGCCACTTTGTGGCACCCACCTTACACCCTCCCCACTTAGAGCAAAACATGGCTTCAAAGTCAATGGGGAGTGATACTAATAATCATTCATTATGTGTAGTAATATATGGGGGGTTCTGAGACCCGATTGTCATTTACAATGCAATGGGGAATATGCAGCATGATTCAGTGATCATTATACATAGCGAGGCCATAGGATTGCAAGTAGTCTGTAGTTCATGAAATCATCATAATCATAAAGCATCGGGGAGGGTGCAAAGGCAGCCTTACTCCTCACTTAGTTTGTGAAAGGGTCCTGCATAGGTGCATGCCTCATGCTCCTCAACTCGCCAAGCTCAACTGCACTATCATATGACAGCCCCACTGTCCAGGTCCTGCACTCAGCCAGGTACTTGATAACCTGGGCTTCATTGGTGGGGTTGCCCGTGAAGTTGGGTGACAACCTATGGGCAGCTTTCATAACCTCCTCATTATCGATGGCAGCCTTGTACTGGCCAGACACGATGATGTGAAGGACAAAATTGATGAAGATGTCCGTGTTTTCAAGTTTACAGCTGGCATGGTGCAGGAAACACCACCAGTTGGCTCGCACCTTTAGCATGGTCATGATGCCCTTCTGGAAGTCTCTTGGAGCCAGTTCAGGGTGCTTCTCGACAAGTTTGAGGAACACCTCATTTGTGGGGGTATCTACAAATGAGACCATTGTGATCATAGGCTTGGTTGTCGGTGCTGTCATGGTGGGGGGTTCCTCTACTTGTTCCTTGAGTTCCCCTCCCCCTTTGGACTGCAAAGCGTGACTTGGCACTGCAGTCGAGTCCATCCCATGCATGATAATCGACTCAGTGCCCCATCCCATACCTGGACTGCCCCAGCCCGCTGGTGATATGCTGTCACTCTGCTCAGGTGGCTTGACTGACTGGTCCTCCTATGATGTGGTCGTTGGCTGCTTGTAGCAGTCCTTGAGATGTCCATTGGCCAAAATGAGGATGACAAATGCTTAGCCGAGTGCTCTAACTCTACGAACAGGCTCTCTGGCTCCCTATAGTGCTTCCTCTCTCCGTGGTGCTTGTATTCCCTCTCTGACTCCCTGCGGTGCTGCTGCCCACTAGTCCACAACAACAAATTATGCCCTGCATCGCAACAGCAGATGTCATTATGCTGAGTGTTGTGGTGATAGCACTTGCGACACTGGTGGATGGAGGCTTTCACCTTCCTAAGATCTTCCTGGGCCTCATCCAAGTTGAGCCTCAAATTTTCAACCATGGTGAACTGGACATAATTGACCTCCTCCAGGTCCTTGATAATCTTATGGCACTCAGAGATCATCTTGGGGAAGTTGTTGCTGCCATGGACAATAGCAGTAGGCACAGGATAACGAGTATTAGCCATAGTAGAAGAGAGACGACCAAGAGTAAATGATTAGCAACCAGTAGGTTCAGGTTGAAGTTTTTTGAAAGTCTGATTGAAGTACCAATGCACTATATTCTGGCACCACCGGGTGTTGCTGATGCATTGACTTCGTTTAGTGCCTATTAGGTCAGCATATTGAGTGCTTACAGTTCGCACTCTGAGCACCTACTGTTGGTGCTTTGAGCGCTTGCTGTCGAGGCCTCTATGTGGTAAGTCCTCAGGCCTCATGACACCTTGAAGCTCCATGTAGTTGTTCAGAGCCCCCAGTTCATTACAGGATAATAGCAGTTCCCATGTAGCTTCGCCAACCTGCCATTGAATTAAAAATTGAAGTGATGACTTCACCCATCTGTGGGGCCATGATCTCTTCTACTAGCCACTCGACATCATTGGGCTCCCCAAAATCATAGGCTGTATATGATTCTTGGTGAGGGAATATGGTCTCATCATTCCCTTCGTGACATTGTAGTCTACTGATGTGGAATGTGGGGTGAATATGCCACTTGGTCAACTCCAGCAGTAATTTCAGTGTATACATAGACTTAGTGGCATCTCCCTTTCCAACCTCATAAGGTCCAATGAACCGAGGCATCAGCTTCCTAGCCCATCCCTTGGGTAAGTTCAGGTTCTCTGTCAATAGGTAGACTAGGTCGCCAGGGTTAATCACTTCATCTGGGTGTTGGCGTTTGTTGGCATAATGGGATTGAATCACCTGACCCTCAATGATGGCATCATGCACGTTCAGTGAACTGTCTAATGCCTGGCATGACAGGATCTGGGTCCAACGTAATGGCTATCCTGGGCATTGAACCATAGTTTAACTCAAATAGGGCAAATCCCGTACTCTTGCTAATGCTAGAATTGATAGCAAATTCCACCATGGGGATTTTTTCCACCCAATTCAATTGGCTAGCATTCACCAAAGCCCATAAGATTTGAGCTACCATACATATAGACCGTTCTGATGCTCCATCTGTTTGTGGATGAAATGCAGTGGACATCAGTAGTCCAGTACCCAGTAGTTTATGCAGTTCATTCCAGAACTTACCAGTAAACTTGGAGTCACAATCTGATACTATAGTGTCAGGCATGCCATGTAGTCGTACTATTTGATCATAGTATAGCCATGCCACATCTGACACCTTAGTGGTCATCTTGATAGGTATCAAATGTACCATGGATGTGAGATGACAAATGACCACCCACAGGTAATCATGTCCCTCAGCTGGTGGGAAAGGTCCCACAAAATCCATCCCAATTGATCCCCATGGATGAGTCAGAATAGGCATCGAATGGAGTAAGCCCATGGGCCACTTTGGAGAGTCTTTGGTAGTTTGACAGACTCCGCATGATGTGCAATAATGTTTGACTTGGTCACCCAGCCTTGGCCACCAGTACCAGCGATGAATATAGCTGAAAGTGCATGCCACACCCAAGTGGCCAATGGTAGTGTGGCACTGATCCAATACAATCTCATTAAGCTGACACTTCTTGTATTTCATTTGGGGAATGCATAATGCGAATGTAGAATCCTGTAATTTACGCCATATGAACCCATTTCTGAACATGAAGGTTTTCTGGGTGGTGTCCATATTGAGCTTGGAAAAGAACTTGTCTTCAGCATACCCCTTTGATATAGCAGTCATTATACTATGATTGCCTTCGATCATAGCCTGGGGTGACTGGTGAGTCGCTATTGACTTAGCAATAGAAGGATCGTCATCCTCCTTATCTACATGTGCACCCTTTGGTGGTTCCTTAGTATTAGATGAAGGATCAACCCGATTTGGTATGGCCTGTGCCATCTCCGCTACCTCTTTACATTGGGAATCCTGTGGTGTTAGATCCCTTAGTCTCTGGGATCTTCAAGGAAGGGGAGAGCCTGTCTGTCCTGGTCCAACAGTAGCAGTTCTGAGTTCTTCAAGCCATATAGGAGGTAAGTCCTCCCCTTTAGGGTCAAGATGCCTATCCGTGACAATGTACTCATCTTCCGGTTGCAAATCATCAATGTTGTTGCTCTCATAGTAGTGCGAGAAGCAGTCTGCCACTTTGTTCGATTTGTCTTTGATGTAGTGGATATTGTAATCAAATTGACTCAAATATTCCATTCACCGCATCTGTCGGTGAGAGAGACACTTCCGAGATTTGAGGAATTCCAGAGCCTTGTGGTCTGTCACAATGGTTATATGGTGTCCTATAGGCTTGTCCTCCAATTTCAGTAAGGCTTCTAGTATCGCAATTGTTTTGTGCTTGAAAGTGCGGTACACCTGTTGCACCAATGGAAACTTCTTTGACATGAATCCAGTGGGTTGACATGTCCACCAATCTGGTCCTTGGCCATATATGGCCCCAACGCCCAATACTGAGGCATCACATATCATCCATATGGGTTCATCAACCTTCACATCCACAGGTTTGAGAATTGGGGCTTGGCATGCCATAGCTTTGATAGATTCAAAGCACTTGTCATGCATCAGCTGCCACACAAAGGAGCAATTATCCTGACACATGCTGGCCAATGGCCCAGTGTAGGCAGTGACATCCAGCATGAAGTGCGCAAGGTACTGCACTAAACCCAAGAATTGTTGGACTTCATTGAAGTTACAAGGTGTTCTCCATTCCTGGATCCTCACCATCTTGTACGAATCCACATGGAGTCCATTGTCATTGATCACATGTCCAAGGTGGTCCATCCTTTTCAAGTAGAGGTCACATTTGGTTTTGCTCAAGTACATCCGATATTGCCTAAGACAATCGAATACCATTCCCAAATGCTTCTCATGATCTTCTATGGATTTTAAGAACACAAATATATCGTCCAGGTAGACGTGTATGAACACCCCAATGAACTCACAGAATATAAATGTCATGAGTTGTTGGAATGTAGCAGGCACGTTTGTATCACCTTGCTGCATAATGTAACTCAAGAAAGTACCGTAGATAGTTGCAAAGTTGGTTTTCCATACATCCTTTGGATCAATACAAATCTGTTCATATGCATCCAACATGTCTATCTTTGAGTGGTAGCTGGCCTTTGCTACGTCCATGCGAATCTGGTCTTGATCTGGGAATGGAGTGACATCATGGAGGGTGTTATTGCTGCATTGCCTGCAATCCACAACTGTCCGTAGTTGATCATCTTTCTTGGGAATGCACAATAATGGTGCCGCTTGGCTGACCATAACATCCTTCCACCAATTAGCTGACTTATAATGTTCAATCTTTGCCAATAGTAGTGGTCACATCAACTCAGGACAATGCGGCAGGTGGTAGTTGTACTGTGCATTATTGTCCTTGAGAGGTATATGGTGATTAATGGGCCGCAGAGGTGGTAGTTTCAATGGTATATCTCCCATTAAGTCCTTACAGCATTCCAGCCATTCTTCCCAAAGGCAGGGAATATCCTCTTCAGAAAAATCACCATGCTCATGGGTATGTCGAATGCATTCCTCAAAAGTGTCCAATATAGGTTCGTTAAGCCCAAAGGGATCCTTGTTGCCAAACTTATCCCTTGGTCCATCATAGGATGAATGAAGAGTAGGTGTGGAGTCCACATTCAGTGATGGGATTTTCTGAATCACTTCACCTTGCTGTCCTTGCAGCTGCCTGATGGGTACTGCTTGAAGTGCACTCAATAAGTTTGCCATACCTATAGGAGGGTCTTTAGGCTGAGATTTAACCTCAATGTGTCCATTATCTTTCCTGTTACCAGGTAGTTTATCATCCAATGAATTATTAACCTTTGGATGAGTTGAATTTTCCTCAGCTAACTCCAGTAATGGTCCAGATGAGTATTGGTGAGGCCTGGTGAATACCTCATCAGGGATCTCTTCAATAGTTACTTGTCATTTTGGTCATGGTGTGACCATTGCTGTGCCAAGGATTCATTCTGTCTTATTGGGCTGATCCGTCTGAATAGTTTTAACGCTTCTCATTTGGTTTGTATGCACCTGTTCCTCCCCCTTTGGAGGTGAGGGAACAATCTTCTCGAATACCAACAGTGTATTGTCATTGAAGTTCATAATCGTCCTGCTAGCCTGGAAGAAAGGGGTACCAATCATGATATTGTAGTGATCAATATTTGATACATCAAAGTAATGGTCCACCATTTGACCACCCACTGATAGCTTCAGCTTGGTACCATAATTCACCTTTGAATGACTACCAACAGTTCCCAATTGTAGCGAAGTGGGATTCCTCAGCTCAAAGCATGTGATGTTTGCTATATGTGCAAAGTCTGGGCTTATGCAGTCCAGTGTGCTCCCAGAGTCAAATAATGCATGTGCTAATATCCCATTGATGCGTATATATGCTGACATGCAGCACCGCTCTGAGTCTGCACAATCAGGCCGATTGCTGGGCATATCCTGAAGTACTAGATGACTACGTACTGACACCAGGTCACCATCAGTAGTCGGGGTATTATTAGATGCACCTGGCTTCACTTCTTTGATAGCCATAAGAATTGGGATGTCTTCCCCTGATTCAAGTTCCTGTATACATGCGCGTAACTGGGTAATGTCATCCTTGAATACTTCACACAAGTAGGCCCTCTCTAATAGTGTATGATTCAACTCCTTCAGTTGGTCATTCTCCCGACCCAGAGCATCGTTAGCTTCACAAAGTACCTGGTTCTTGAACTCAGCATCCATTATAGTGGGTGGAGTGACATTCCTTAAACTATTCTCTGGTTGATCAGCTACCCAATCTCCATGACCTGACTGCAGTACTTCATTGTCAGTCAAATCTCTTAGGGCCTGTTTGGCAACGCGGGTTGGGTTGGGCTGGGCTGGGCTTGCCAAACAAGCCCACCCCAGCAGTCGCGCGAGACCTGGTGGCGCAAGATTCTCACAAGTAGTCACATCCTGTCACATCTAGTAAATTTGCTCTTCAGCACTACAAATACAGTCCTATGGCAGCCCATAGGTCTCAGAAAAATAATCAAGCTAATTTTTAATACCAGAAGTATATTGGCTTGACTACAGAAGCCAGAAACAGCGTGGTATATATGAGCCATGCACTAGCACACGACGGAAGTCATGCTGAGTGTGGTTGTCATGGCTATGACTTATGCAAGCCCAACCCGGTGCATCACCAAACGCGGAGCAGGGCTGGCTAGGGCTCAGGCCGCGACGATGGGCCCGAAACGCCACAAATTCCCTTAAAGGGCAACCCCACCCCAAGCCCATGGGGTTTTCCGAACAGGCCCTTAGCACTGCAAGGTGCTCATACGTGTCATCACCTTTGTCAGATAGGATAAATTCTGCAGTGTTGTGCATATCATCCTCTGTATGCATGAATCCTATTCGGTCATCAGCTTCGACGTCACCATTGTCAAACTGATCACCATCATAACCCTGGTTCTGATAATCAAAGTCCTCATCTTCCAAGGGTTCAGCTAGCCCTTCATCCTCTAGGGGTTCCTCCTCATTCTCAATAGCTGCCGTCTCTGCCATATTCTCACCAACATCGTCGTCCATGGCTCGCATCCAGTCGTTGGTCCTAGTAGGGTAGTCTTTGCTGAAATGTCCTTTGCGGCCACAACAGTGATACAACCTATGTGTCTCCAGGCTCAGAAAACACATTTTTGGCACTTTTGCGCTATTTCTCACGCTATGTGCAATAGCGCTAGGGCTCCCAGTCTGGTGGCACAAGCAATATTCGAGTTTTTATTGATTTTTCCAGCTATTTCCTGCACTCCTCGACACTTCGATCTCATTCAGCAAATGCTCCGCTGCATTATGTAAGCGAGTGCACCCATCTCGACAATAGCAGCGGTGCTGTGGTATCCATCAAACAAGTGGCATAGTGTGGCAGTGTTGCACTGCTTCAGCTGTGGCTGGCAGAGTGGTCTCTATCAAGCTCAAGTCATTCCAAGGCTGTGCATGCATTGCAGGCACCTGTGCAGCCTCCACCTGGAGCAATAGCACTTTTTGATGTGATGTTGTGCGCTTTCCCATGCTTCTTTCAGTATGCAGTGGCCTGTGCATATGGACACTGTAGCTTACAGAGATTGTTCCCCCTGTCTGAGGTTTGAGATAGATCAGTTTCAGGAGTAGTTTCATTTTGTTACCATATGGCTCTTGGTTCATTTGTTTACCCAGTAGAGTACTTCAGTTGGACCTCCTGTAGGCAGACAAGCCAGGCAACAGGCAACCCAGTCAGTCCTCCCTGCGCAATCTAGTGTTCCCATCTCATTCCTGCATCTATCTCTGAGCTTCCTGTGTCTTGCATCCTTCCTTCAATCTCTGTGTCACTATCCCTCTGCCAACGATAAGAGCACCATGTCGCTATCATTGCTATACGTCGCTATAGCACTACATCACTACATTGCAATACGTCGCTAGAGCACTACATTGCTATCTCGCCAACTGCTAATAGGGCGCTGTGTCACTATTACTGCTATATGTCACTATTGTCACCAACCCTTTGCCCACTCTGCACGTTCAACTTCTATAGCATACTGTGTCGCACCTTGTCACTTTCTGATCAAGTTCTATTTTTAGCCTCCCATCGCTATTCCGTAGCTATTCTTCTGCTTCCCGCTTCACATCACGGTATTTTTCTTGGTTTTTTTTCATATACGTCGCATTTGTGGTTTGTGATCTTGGCCCTATCCTTCCATTTACTCCCTCTGAACTATCTATTACTCTTTGACTCCCCGGACCTTGCAGCCATCTGATACCAAGGGTTTGGTGTTTGCTTTGTGGTTGTGTCTACCCTTTAGGTCTCATTTCACAGTGGGTTTTGTCGTGTGTTCATGTTCATCAATGGAAGCAAGAGTCTGAATTTGTAGCTTGTCTTGCCGGGCCAGGAGTGGTTGCCCTAGGCACTTCCCTACTGTTACGACCGAGCTAGAATTTGTAGAGTCGAGTAGGAGTATTTAATTAATGATATTGTGAGAGGGGAATTTCTTAAGTGATAACTCCAGCTGCAACTTGAATAAGTTCAGAACTGTAGATACCTTATAATAAACTAAGTCACACTTGATATAATCGGCTTTCACTATGATAAATATCAAGCTACAGGTCCTAGCTAAACCGCTATAGGAAGAGGACTTAAATCCTTAGAGGGGGGGACGTTCCCGAGTATATTGGTGTGCAAGAGTGATTGATTTCCGGATGCTTCAGCATCGTTCTTATGTACATTTGCGAGTTACCTCGGTCAGAAGCCCGAGAGTAACCTACAGGTCTTTCTCAAGATATCTACTTAATTCTACAGGTTTCTAATATATTCTACAAGCTACTCTGTTCTTCATTCATTGTCCTTGAATGTTCTTTCAGTCACAAGTGGCTACTCGGATATTCCTGACTCATGTGGGAAAGTATCTAAATAAGGCTAACTACTGTGGCGTGCGACTCGACTCAAGTTCTCAAGTCTTTGTAGTTAGTAAATACCGAGTTAACTAAGACTTGTCAACTTTGATCTCCTTTGTAGAATATACTAGCCAGACTTAGTAGATTAAGTCCTGATAGTCCATGAGGTAGCATATATTCGGGCTAATTATAGAATCTAGAAATATGTAGTTAATTCATAACTACACTATAACACCTACAGTCCACATTAGGCCGCTGAGACACTGATGTAGGACGGCATTGAAATCCCTGTTGCCCCATCTGCTGCATAGTAGGGCATGGGCATTGATATGCACAGACACATGATGAAACCCACGGAAATGAGACCTAAAGCTAGACACAACCACAAAGCAAACACCAAACCCTTGCTGTCAGAGGGCTGCGAGGCCCGGGGTAATGAAGGGTAATAATAGTTCGGAGGGGATGGGTGTAGGTGAGATGTATAGTTGGGGCTAAAGGGAGTTTGGTGCCAACTCGCTATTCGGCGGCAGGCTGATGATGGAGAGCGGTGCTATGCACTATGTAGCGCTATGTGCACAGCGCTGTGTAGGTGCTGTATGGTACTTCTCCTGCTCAGCGCTGTATGGTCTTCAGTGCTCTGTAGTGGAGCACTACTTGCATTTGCTACCTCTAACTCAGGCATATATAGACTCAGGTTAGTATGACGCTACAGCGCACGAGGCTGCCTAAGAGAGAGAGACTTGGAAGGGATTTTGCTTACAATCAGCGATGCTACACTGACTTCCTCTGTCGCTATCTCTGGGTGAAGTCGGAGGTATGCAAGAGTACCTAAATGCAAGTCGCAAAATGGACTTAGAAGAAAACTCTGATGTGAGACTGAAATCTGAAGAGTGTGGTGAAGATAACTTGTTTTACAAAACAGAAAAGTGATGTCTTAAATACAAGAGAGCGACTGCTCTATGTCCAATCCTAACTACCTACTACCGTGAGTCGTGCCTCTGCTCAGCCTCACATCTATATGACTTGTACTGCCTTGCTCCTATCCCGCATGTGATCCTCGACCAGTACCCCTTGTGACCAACTCTAACATGCATGCCACTCTGCAGATGGGAGCCAGTCGGGTGTGTCTTGACTTTGCGTTAGAGTGTGCCTCCTTGATGATCTGGTGGTGGGCTATGCTGCCGATGCTAGCGTGATTCTGCTGAAACAAGGATAAAGGGTGGGGCCGCTATATTGGGCAGCAGTGTCGTGATAGCTGTAGTCACGCCATGTGTTGATGCGCACTGCACGCATAAGGAAAGTTGCACCAATAGAACTAGTGCTGATCCGATGCCATGGCAGGCTGTATGCCATATGGAAAGGTGCCCTGAGACACCGCCTCAGTTCGGACTGTAGTAACAACATCAGGCGATACATGCCGAGATGCCGATGACTTGACTGAATGACATTCGGCTGACCGGGCTACCAAGGAGCCATCCTAAGTGCACCGAGGAGCCGAAAGCCTTGTCGCTGGGGTGTATGGTCGCTAGTGCACAGAGTACCAACAGTGCGCTATTGAGTCGCTAAGCCACCGTTCCCACCAAGCACACGGAACTGCCCTAAATCGCATTTTCTGGGGTCAGAAGCCAATGGGGCCTATCACCCTCCCCTGGACTTTAAAAATGAACTGTCCTCAGTTCGCTAGTCATTGCTCCTTCATTCCCACTGTCGCCCTTCGCTCCAACTTGCCCACTCTTGCTGCTGCATGGGAATGGGAGTACATGGCACTCTGCCTTGAGCTCCTCCCTGCTTCTGTTGTGGTGGAGCTGCACCGACCACTCCCTGTGCTTCCGTGGGCTCTGGTCGTGATGCTGCCATCAGTCGAGGAGGCGCCACTGGTCCAAGAGGAGGTGCCGCCAGTCCAAGAGGAGGAAGAAGTCATTGCTCCAGTAACTACCTGTTTGACGAAAGGGAAGGGAAAAGGGAAAGTGACAGTTGCGGAGAAACCTCAGACGGGGAAAGTGACACATCCTCATGCCAAACAGGTGTCACGACAGATAGAGGTGGGCCTGCCGAATGAACGTCAGCCGGTTCTGTAATAATAATGTATTACATGTCTAATATTTTAACAAACCCTTATGCAATACCCAGTAATGTTTTAAG
>KV425638.1:4424-19322 GCA_001632425.1 Neolentinus lepideus HHB14362 ss-1
CCCCCGCATTCTCATATGACCGCACCTCCGCTCTCGAGCGCATCGCGTCGCTCCGTATTCCTTGGCATCGTGATAAGGGCCAGGACTATGACTCGACTTTCGTGTACCTCGGTCTCCTCTGGGACATCGAATCCAAGACGGTCTGCTTACCTGAGAAGAAGCGTCTCAAATTCCTACTTCGGGTGGAGACCTTCCTGCAGAAGTTCTCCAGGGCGCAGTGCCGGCTCGAGGATGTGATGAAAATACAGGGGTCACTCTGCCATATCGCCTTCGTTTATCAGGATGGTCGCTCTCATCTCCCGAGCCTCTCGAGCTTCATCTCATCATTTGGGAATGATCGTTTCATGGTACGCTACCCTCCCCGCTCTATGATCACGGACCTCCGATGGTGGGCGGAACAACTCGCGATCATGAACGTGTTGCGTTCTCTTCGAGATACGGGTCCCCTTGTCGATCACAAGATTTTCGTGGACGCATCGACTGACTGGGGCATAGGTGTCACTTGGGGTGACAGATGGGACGCATGGCAGACAAGGGATGGCTGGCGTCCCCGTTTTCGGGACATTGGCTGGCTCGAGGGTGTCGCCGTAGAGCTGGTCATCTATATGCTAGAGGAGCAGGGCATCGAGAATACCTCGATCCTGGTCCACTCAGACAATCAAGGCATCATTGGCGCCTTCGATAAGGGTCGTAGCCGCAACTTTGAGGTGAACCTCTCAATTCGGAGGGCCGCGGTTGTGCTTGCAGCCCGCAATATTTCTTTATTCCTAGAATATGTCGAGTCGGAGAAGAACCCCGCAGACCGCATCTCGCGCGGAGATCTGGGCGCGGTGGTGGATCATATCCGCTCTCGCTTCAAGCTCCCGGAGGAGCTGCGTCACTTCTTGAAACATGTATAGGTTGGATCTCGGGCTTTGTCCACCCCCCCTTGTACTGACCTCGCATTTGCAGGTTCCGCCGCCATCATGAGGCGGCAGAACATTCTGTCGTGGGTACCAGCAAGGTGCATGAACCCGCTACAGCCTTGCCTGAGCCTGCAGGGCAGCCGCTGGTCCTCGCACCACCGCGCTTGTCTGGTATTCGAAGAGGTCGCAAACCGCGGGCGGACTGCGACATTGCCCCCAGCCCCTTTCGTCCTCACCTCGCTGCTGCTGATCGGCTGCGCGCGTGGACAGCACCCTATTCCAAGCTGCATGACTCCCAGCTTCGTCGGGAACTTCCCCCCTTGCTGGCTGACGCTGTACAATCTCTACTATTTGCGGCGCTGGAGCCGTCAACACGCACTACATATGGGGCTGGCCTCCTCAGGTTTCATCAGTTCTGTAACAACCAGGGGATCCCGGAGGTCTCCAGGATGCCGGCGTCCAAGTATCTGCTGGCTGGCTTCATTACCTATCATGCTGGTTCAGTTTCAGGTGGGACTCTGTCTGCGTGGCTATCGGGTTTGCATGCTTGGCATGACTCTAACGACGCACCCTGGCTGGGTGATTCTCGCTATGTCTCACTCATCCGAACCTCTGCCTCTAAACGCGCTCCATCCTCCTCTCGCCGCAAGCAACGTCCCCCTGTCACCATTGAACACCTCCTAGCTCTGGAGCTCTGGCTTAACCTCTCAGACCCTCGAGACTGTGCTGTCTACGCCGTTGCTCTGGTTGCATTCTGGGGCTGCTGTCGTCTTGGAGAATTGACTGTCCCTTCCCTCTCTGCCTTTGATCGCCGCCGCCACGTTTGTCGCGGCACCTCGCCCTCATTCAAGTCTCTCTCAGGTGGCATCGAGTCTGCTTACTTCCACATTCCTTTTGGTAAGGTGGAAAAGGAGTCCGGGGCTCGGATCCTGTTGACTGGCCGTGCTCATCTTTGCCCTGTCCGGGCACTACGGCGCCACCTTGAGGTCAGCCCGCGTGTCCCTGATTCAGCCCCCCTCTTTGCCTTTGCAACGTCGGACAGAGGCTGGGTGCCTTTGACGAAGTCGGCGTTCCTTGCCCGTTGCAAGGAGGCTTGGGACCCCCTCCAGCTGTCAAATGTCTCAGGCCACAGCTTCCGTATTGGCGGCACCACCGAGCTCCTCCTCGCAGGTGTCCCTCCCGAGACCGTGGCCGCTCAAGGTCGTTGGAAGTCACTCGCTTTCCTGTTGTACTGGCGGCACCTGGAAGACCTTCTCCCCCTCACTATCTCTAGATCGTATGATAAGTCCCGTATTATTTCCTTGAAGGCTGATTTCGAGGCCTATCGCATTCGTAATAATCTCCCTGCTGATGTTTCCGCCGCTGTTGTTCTTTAGTTGCTATGCCCGCTATGCCTGTGTTGCATCATGACGCTCTGCTTTAGTTGTTGTGCTCGTGCCCGTGCTGTGTTGTTGTGTTCTGTGTTTGCAAATGTCTGTGGTGTTGTATTCGCATACGGTGTATTCTCGTGTATCCTGCGTGCTATGTCAGGTGTATATGCTTTGCGGAGCCTTGTCTCTGGGTTGGGGTAGCGGTTTCGGCCTTGGGCCGAAACCCGGCTGTTGTGAGCCTGCGGCTCTGGTTTGGTGTAGCCCGGGTTTCGTCCCGCAGCAGAAACAACACGTTTCTGGCCACCCATCGCGCTCAGAGCCTCGGTGCGGATTCCGATTGGCCGCCACCCGTCGGTGGTTTTCAGCCACATCGGCATCTCGACGGCCCGACGGCCCCCGGCCGTCGCCGCACCGACCTCTCCCCCAACCCACCGAAATCGTACCCAACATTGCGTGAAGTCGATTTCGTGTGCGTCTGCATTTCGAGCATCTGCTCGCTAAGTACAGTTCTACCTGTCTCTTTCCTCGCTCTCTGCCCACACCCTAGCTTGGTTAGTGCATATGGTCAAATCTCTGAGTAGATCACAGGGTCAGGTCTTCAGGTCTTGACAAGAATATCTGGTCGAGCAAGCAGCATTTGATAAGAATCAGCGCAGATTTTTTATTCTTAGTCTAAGCTGCTCAAGGCTGCGGATATATGCGCGCATTGAGACCTATCTATGATATTAGCACCCGTATTCGTAGTAGTTGTAAAATGGAATCCAACGGTAGAACAAAGACGCGTATCTTCTACTCCATTAGGCGGTCAAAGAGTGCCATGCCACGCTCGGCGCACAGGAACCACGCACCAACAACCGTCAACAAAGCTTGACTTCGTTCCACCTCTCACAGTGTGGCAGACCACAGAGTATCTATACTCTTGACCTTGACGTTGAAGTCCCCTCGTTGTTGTCCTTCGTCTGAAGTCATTGTCTCAAAGAGTGTCCTGAGTCGCTGGGAGTGCCCGATTGTCGAAAGCCGAGGAACTTGATAGGTACCGTATACTTAGCTAGATGATGGTAGTAGAAATCGAGAGGATGTCGGCTAGCGCAGTGAATTGAGGGCCTCCTGTGACCGAGGGACGGTAGTGGGATGATCGAGTGTTGATGATGGTCGCTGAGTTAATGGTCGCTATTTGATGTACAAGACTTCATAACTATTATCTTCGGTCGTGAAGAGCCGGGCGCTGAGCATTGCGCGAACAATGTCTGTGTCAGCAGTTCACTCCCTTTAAAGACTGAATATCTAGCCTCTGAAAAATTTCGTTATGCTGCACGACGGAAATGCTGTATAAATACTGTACTACCTTACCGCCAGTTATCAATAGCACTTAGCATATGATTGGAAACTTTCACCGTCCCCAAGCTGACAAAGGTCATTGTGCCACCCCGGAAGCGGTCGGCTCGGCTCGGGAAGCTGGCCTTCAGCCATCAGCGGAGTCAAAAATTCACATATTTGAACCGTACCACCAGCATCATCGTCCATCCATTCGCCTACTCATCTTTACTATCATGGCACCGTCCCGGACTTCGCAGTCTTCCTCAACCACTCAGTCAAAGAAAGACAAGGTGACTAAACGGAAAGCCACTGTGAAAGAGCCGCCGAAGGTTCAGGCCGGTATCCAACTGGTCGCGCCGCTGAAGAGGTGGCAGAGGAGTAAGGTATCGTGTTAGTGTCTACATCCACATAATCTCGCTACTTATCGTATGTTTTCAGAAGGCCAAGATACCTCTGTCCAGATACATCGAAGCGAGGGTGGCACCCTGCCTCTACGGAGTGGCATCCTACATCATGAGAACGGAGCCTCAGTCCGTGAGTAACGCTCGGAATACTCTTGAGTAGAGATCGCTGATAATGTATGATGAATCCACAGACGGCTAGCCACGCCGAGCACCGTCTACAGCACGGGCTCTTCTTGCATGAAAATGGGCAGATCCACGCTCAGCGCGAGGAGACACCGATGCCCGATACGAACGACGATGCTTGGGATTGGATGCCAGATGAAGAGGATCTCGATGTCAAGACTACGTCGGCTACCGAAGCAGACATAAACCTTGAATCGAGCCCGCCTCTCAAGCATCAGGGCAGGAACACTGTTCGTTTCCCGTCAGTCATTGGATCTGAGTGAACCAATTGTGAGTAGCTCCATTTCTTAATGTGCGGCTTTCTCTTACATTACTGTTGATCAACCGGCCCATAGAAACACTCAAGGGAGGCAGCGGCAGGACGAGAGTTGAGACATGGAATAGGGTATGGCCAGATGTCGAAATTTGGGTGTAAAGTGTCATACGACGAGGATTCTCTTATCTACTGCATCTATAATCTTTCGAGGCATGTATGTGATTGCTACTCACGGATACAGATGTCTATCGAACCCTATCTGCCCATCATCCCATTCGAGAGCTTCCATCATGCATCTACATTGAGATAATGATCGCTGTCCAGCACAGCGGAAGGGTGCTGCACTCTGGATGGCGAACGATTTCTAAGCACATCAGAACAGTAGGCTATGAAGCAATGAAGTTTGGGCTTGAAGCGTGAAGACCAGACAGCTCGCCGCGAAGAACTTCACCACAGACCAGACGTAGGAGTACACAGGAATATTGGCTGCATGCCTTCACCTGCAGGCAGTTTGTGGGTCCATGTGTAAATTCGCAGTACATAACATTCCGTGCACCGGGGTGGCTAGGGTCCTTTCCCTTTGGCATCAGAGCTTTGTTGCGAGCGATTACAAAACCACAATATCATCAACATTAATGGCTCTCGAGATTATATGCTAGCCTACTAGCGGGTAATCAAGGTATTGCACACAAATACTACACTCGAGCGTCAAAATTGGGCATCGGTACAGAATACAATAAAGAAACTGTTAGTCAATGTTTAGGACTGTGCACATGTAGCTTGGACGCCAGCGCTTGTTGCGCGTCGCGTCGCTACTTGTCATCCGAGCGAGCGGATCTGACATCGCTCGACAATAGTCCAAATGTCATCCGGAATGTTGTCTAATTGCTCCAGCCACGACGTCCATAATATTATGTAAAGTGTCTACTACAGTCGACTCTCTCATAACCCATACGGGTCCGTGGACGTCCCCAAGTATGGGTTATTGCAGAGTATGGGTTGCGAGAGAGGTCATTAAAATATCATTAAAATACAAATTATATATATACAAAAATAATACTATTAGAAGGTTCTATAATATCATGAATGAATGTTTCGAGCAAAGTAATCAGTAATCTGGCATCGAGAATATCCACGTGACTTCCTCGTCTGATATGGTGACATGAAGGGTGGCAAGCAGCATCTGGTCCCTTCCGAGTATCATATCATATGAGTTTCGGCTGTAGAACTAATATTTCTGGTCTATTGTCGCATCAAGTATAGTAAATTTTACCCAAAATGGAATAAATGTATGGGTTATGATTGGCTGAGAAGCCATGGGTTATGGAGTATTACAGAGATATGGGTTGTCACGTAAATTAATTAGGAACCAACTTGGTGGACGCAAAAATGTATGGGTTAGAGCAGAGTATGGGTTGTTAGAGAGATGGGTTATGAGAGAGTCGACTGTACTACA
Source organism: Neolentinus lepideus HHB14362 ss-1 (assembly GCA_001632425.1). Classification (NCBI taxonomy): domain Eukaryota; kingdom Fungi; phylum Basidiomycota; class Agaricomycetes; order Gloeophyllales; family Gloeophyllaceae; genus Neolentinus; species Neolentinus lepideus. Next base: position 10,316 of record KV425638.1, read on the forward strand.
TATAAGTATTGTATTACACCTGCGATGCGAGTTTGATCTCCATCAGCTGACAGATTGGCTATCATACAAAGAATCCTGAAACCAAGCAATGTGGGTTCCCAGCAATATTTTCCTGAGCGCTAGCAGACCTCGGGTTGTAGTTTGCAAGTGGGGTGGGCTGGAAACGGCCGAGAACGCATGCATGTGACTTTCTTTGTGGCGCGTACCTAGGCGCGTGTACGCGTATAGGGGCTATTGATTTTCTGCGCGGCACTCCTGCACTCTTAACTTGGACAAACACCACATCGAGTACTCCTAAATCAGGACTGTACCTTTTCAGAAACGAATACCGACGCAAGGTTCATCGAAACTATAAAGACAAGCTCGCACAGCGGTGGCACGACGAAATCACCGAGGCTTGGATTACCCTGTGCATGAAAGAAACGGGAGAAATGGGTTATATCGGAGAGGTTCAATTTATTAAGATCTACCCAAATCACGACGCAGCAGCTGCTCACGAAACAACGATCACATTGTTATGACGGCCATGGAGGTCCAGGAAAATCCATGTAGATCCTTCGACCGCATTCCTTGTATATTGAATTACACCTAAACTCAAGATGTAAATGACAAACTACAGCCACAGTGATTTGTCCATATCCGTAGTTGTTGTGAAATGGAATCAGTCGGCAGAAAGAAAGAAGCGTACCTTCTATTCCTTTAGGTGGTTAAAGGGAGTCGGGAAGTTGATAAAGCTCCGCAAGTATCAACAACTGTCAACAAACCGTCCTTGACCTCGTACCACCATCACCTAGATCTCTCGAAATGTGCAACCCTCCACGATACTTGTACACTCCAGTGACGACTCCCTCCGGCTCCAAGCGCTTATATATGGGACGGGTCACCATCGCGAAGAACATATTAGGCCTGTTGGAGTGTCCGATTGAGGATAGCCGAGGGAACTGGCAGACGCCCAGATGGCCGTTGAACAGCTACAGAAAACGGCCGGTGAATGGAAATTACCATGTATGTTCCTTTTATCTGTGCCATGCTCAATGTCTAACCATTTAACTTGAAGTTATGGATACCCCTCGGACGATTTGTCGATTATCAGAAAATCCCCACTATCGACGAGACGTTAATGGATAGTGCTAGCGGTCGGCTAGTATTCGTGAGTGACATATCGACCTAACATTTCTTTGTGATCTTAACAGCGCGAGAATGCCTAGGATCTGGAGAGGATGGAGAGCGTGTATGTGCCCGAGAAGAAAGGGAGAAAAGAGACGAAGAAGAGACCGGATACTAAGCATTTGTCGGTTCATGGAACCACCAAAAACGTAGTGTCAAGATCTCCCTTCAACCCGCGGGAAGTCAACACCCTACCTTTCCCTAGCCATGAGGAACATGCACAATCCACTCACCAGTAGTCAGCAGTATGGGCCTAGAGGATGGGCCTAAGTATGTCTTCCTTGTTCATCTCACCCCTGGCTAAGCTGATGACATTCATAGTACATTGGGTTGGATGTCGAGATTGTGATTCGAGTGAGAGTGGACTTGAGTGCCGGGGTGAAAGGGTCACTAAGAGATGTTGTTGGGCAATCAACTTGGAGCATGGAATCCGGTAAACACACACACTCAGCCTATACATAATGTCGAGGATCGAGGATCGCATACGGGCCCGGGTTGAACTTCGTTAGACATAAAAAGAAAAAATTGCCATTTGGCTGCGTAAACACGCCATTGTTCATGAAGAGAAAGCATTACCGTCCATTACTGATAACTGTAGGGAGTTCGAAATTTGCAGTGGTTGCCAGGCCGACCAGCGCCATTGTCCCACAGCGGGCTGAGAAGCGGTCGATTCGGCTCGGCACGGTGCCGTTCATGGTATATAAAGGCTGCCACCGTCGTTCATTGGTTCATCCGTTCATCTACTGGCCTCCGCCACTATGTCAACGTCAAGTTCCTCCTGCAAGAAGGAAGAGACCGCCAGAGGGAGGACAAGCATCAGGGAGCCATCGGAGACTGGTATTTTGCTGGTCAAACCTTTGAAAGCATGGAATGGGTGCAAGGTACGTCTTCACCAGTTAGGTCTGGCCTGCACGTCTGATCACCAATGAAAGGTCAACATCCCACTCTCGCGATACATTGAAGCGAGGGTGATCCCCTGTTTAGATGGGGTAGCGTCCTGGATCATGGAGACCCCGCCGTTGTGGGTAAGTGATGCGTGCGATGTTCCTGTAGCAGAGGTCACTGAACAGGTCATGACTGTGCCACAAACCTACAGGATCCAGACTGCGAGGAGTGCCGACGCATCCAGCGTGGTCTGTATATGCATGCGAACGATCCTATTCCTACCGGGCAAGAGGGGACTCCTTTGACCAAGAACGACGACTTGGCGGGAGTTAGGGCACCCCACGAAGACGACCTCGGTGCCAAGTCTACGTCGGTTACCCAACCAAACATAAACCTGAAACCGAGTCCGGCTCTCGAGGACGAGAGCAAGAACACCATAGCCTCCTCATGCGATGAATCCGGATGAACGTGATAGAGTATGTCCGTTCGCGACGTAGCCCCAATCTATACTGAGCCTGTCTGTCCATAGGAAAATGGGTGGTCATAGGGCTTGGGCAATGGGAAGATTGGATGGATGGAGATCGAGTGTTGGGGTCATGAAGATATCGTCATGTACGATACGCTATTGTTGTGGAAATTTGTGCTTCAATCACTTGATGCAGTACTGTGCATACCTGTAGATGTCTGCTGAGCCCTCCGATTGACCTGTACCGTAGGTCCTGCTTTGCTCTGCGTGGGAGTACAACCGATAGTCCGTGATGGCTGGCGTAGAGAGTGTTCGAAGTGTGCTCTAGCGTAGTTGTATCATCATCCTAGCATATTCCAATGAACGAAATCTTAAGCCGATGGGTCGTGGATATAAAACAGTCAGAGCTGGAAAACTGTAGACAGGACTTGACCGAACACTGAGAAGTACGGTTGCAAATCGTGGCGAACTCTATTTCTTATTCGGGATCACTACTACCTTTCTGAATGCTGACTTCACCAGTGATACATCCCACTCTAAGGCTGATACTGAATTGTATTGCGGCGCTGCTACGTGGTTGTGCATTCTTCGTATCAAATGAAACTATTCCATTTGGTGCCTACTCGCAGATGCCAGTGAACTTGGGCTCGAACGATTCTACCACGGCTGAAATCGTGTCCGAATCAACTAGTGAAGGCCAAACCATGATTATCACAAGGCTGCGAGCCCAAAGAAGCCCACAGCACACTAGTACGTTGTATAATTTACTTTTCACCAGACCCGCGTGACTGAACATTTGTGCGACGAAGCCAGGAAGCACGCATCCAAGACGCATCGCGGAGACAATGAATTCGCGACCTTTCTAAGGTCCTCCATCTCCTTCGACTTTTCCTTGAGCTTCCTGCTCCAGTCCGATTCGGACTTGTCACGCTCTTTCTCTAGAGCAGCGACTGTACGCAGTAGATCAGAAATCCTAGACTCATACTTCACTTCCGTGCTGCACAATAGTTGGGCCACTTCCTCCGCTGAGGTGAAGGTGCCTCTCGCACGAATGTCTTGCTTACGCTAGCTCCTTTCGTCCCGAAGGCTAAATCTGAGGAGCTAAGACCCCGCTGCCCAATGAGCTGGACCGGATACCAAACAAAAATGCGATGAATGAGAGGCGTCTCCGTCGGGCTCATGCTATGTATGAATCACCACTGAAAAATAGGCATCGTACCCCCGATATCAGCGAAGTTACTTGCCATGCAAGCACACACGGCTAGGGCCCCCAGCTGAACAGAGCTGAGCTGAGAGGACCTGTCGAAACAGATGCTGAGAGGCTCGTGTGCGTATGGCTGGAAAGTCTCAGAAATTTGACTGGCGAGGGCAACAATGCCACCCATCAAGTACCGAACGGCGTGGGATTCTACAATGATCAACGAGAGTGAGTCGGGTACCCACATTCCATTACTCCAAGTTGATGTATGACGCACGCCTACAGATGCAGCAAAGAAGCACGACTCTCATATACCTGGAGGTCATTGGGACCTAGAATTGTCTGCACATCTTAAAGTGATCCCTTCACCGGATCTCGGTGTCACAGACGTCCACGTTAATGTTACTGCCTTTGTCAACAGTACTTTTACACCCACACGTGAGTGTTCCTCGACTGATCCATCCCATCAACCGGACGGTAACCCTTTCCTCCTTGCTCTGCAAATCCCGCGCCGGCGTCGTGACATTCTCCAGGTCCAGACTGCCCGGCAGCGCAGCATTGAGTCCACCAAGCGCCGGTGAGCTCAGAGTCTCGGTAGCTGCAAGAGAAGGTGGAGACTGCGAGATGCGCTCGGCCTCGATGAGGCAGCGCCCTCGAGGGCGGCCTCGCACAGCGAACTCTTCCTTGTGGGTGAGGCCCTCTGGGTGCTTGACGGGTGCGCTCTGGGCCTCGGCGACTTGAGAAGAGAGACAGGAGGAGGGCCCTACCCGAGGATCTTGTGCTCCTACAGCGTGGGTCCCTTCTCTGCAATAAACCATCTGTCAGAAGTCGTTCTCGACACTGAACCCGGATAGATTAAGATATTACTGACTGGCACTGCTCTTCTCGAGATCAGTCTTGGATGCGGCACCCGTCAAGCTAGTAGGGCTGACGTGACTCACCCTGATCTTCGATCTATGAAGCGTCCTCAGCAGGAGCCAGGAGGCGGACGGTGACCCAAGATAAATATTGTGGTGCTTGAACATCAGCTTCCGGGCTTCCTTACGGTTAATGGAGTTGAGGTCAATTGTGGGTGATGTGAATGGAGACGTAGACACGTTGCTGAGACCAAATTGCTCAACCCTGGAATGATCTAAATGACTGACACTCCTCACACGGAAGGAAGATCAGTACTTACTCGACGGAGTAGCTCTACTTCTCGATATCAGTTTGCCTTTGCGATAGTTGACTGGCCATCCATGTGAGAGTATGGCGAGACGCGACTGGGGAAATGCACGAACGGGTTGTGATCGGATGTCAAGGATTAATTGTAAAGTGTTAATCAGGATTCTCTTGGCGGTCCTTTCGATGTTCAATATCGCTAATAAAATATCGCATTCCCATTGTATCGGACTAAGATTCCTGTGGCATCTACGTTGTCCGTAGCTCACATTACTCTGCTACTGTCTTGCGCTAGGAACCAATGTCCCTTTGACTCGACAAAGGGAGAGTGAATCGCTCCCGGATCAGAATGGATCCGGAATCAAAAGGCACATCGATATCTCGAGCAGTCTCCCGTAAGGTTGACACGTACTATTCCTGAGCATATGCGAGCTCGAGTTATTATTAAGCTCGGGAACGCGTCTGACACGTGACTTTCTTTGTGGTCATTCGCGTAGACGCGTATAGGGGCTATTGACCTTTATCCTCTTTCATCGCTCGAAATTCAAGGAAGCTACCACTCTGAAGAAGAAACTGAACCATAGCAGAGAACTAATCCATTGTAGCGATACGTATCATACACTGGCAGCCTGAGAGTGAGCTCACACGATGGGAGAAGTAAGTGTGCAGTCGTGGCAGGCTTCGTTACGCGATCACAACATGGGAAGGGATAGAAAGACGGCAAATCATACCAAAACAACCGTTTATTTTCGGTGCATATTGTCAAATCTCTGAGTAGATCAGAGGGTCAAGTCTTCAAGCTTCAGGTCTCGAAAACAACATCAGGTTCGAGCAGTGGCATTCGATAAGAATCAGCCCAGATTCCTTATCGCTATAGGAATCTTCTTCGAAATTGATCGATTGAGGGATTCCGTCTTAGCTGCTCAGGGCTGCGGATATATGCGCGCATTGAAACCTATCAGTGATATTAGCACCCATATTCGTAGTAGTAAAATGGAATCCATCGGTAGAATGAAGACGCGTATCTTCTACTCCATTAGGCAGTGCCGTGCCGCGCTCGGGAAGCTGATGCACAGGAACCACGCACCAACAGCCGTCAACAAAGCTTGACTTCGTTCCACCTCTCACATTACTATTGTGGGAGGCCACAGAGTATCTATACTCTTCGACGTTGAAGTCCCCTCGTTGTCGTCCTTCGTCTGAAGTCATTGTCTCAAAGAGTGTCCTGAGTTGCTGGGAGTTCCCGATTCCTGAAAGCCGAGGAAATCGACAGGCACCGCATACTCAGCCAGATGATGGCAGCAGAAATCGAGAGGATGTCGGCTAGCACAGTGAATTGAGGGCCTCCTGTGGCCGAGCGAAGGTAGCGGAATGATCGAGGGTTGATGATGGTCGCTGATTTGATGTACAAGACTTCATAACTATTATCTTCGGTCGTGAAGATTCGGGTGCTGAGCATTGCGCGAACGATGTCTGTGTCGGCATCTAGCTTCACTCCCAAAGACTGAATATCTAGCCTCTGTAAAATTTTGTTATGCCGCACGACGGAAACGCTGTATAAAGCTGTACTGCCTTACCGCCAGTTTTCAATAGCAGCACATATGATTGGAATTTTCGCCGTTCCCAAGCTGATAAAGGTCATTGTTCCACACCGGGCTGAAGAAGCGGTCGGCTCGGCTCGGGAAGTTGCTCTTCAGCCATCAGCGGAGTTCATAATGCAGGTATTTGAACCGTCCCACTGGCAGCATTCCATCTTCACCACCATGGCACCAACCCGATCTTCCTCAACTACCTCACCGAAGAAAGACAAGGTGACTAAACGGAAAGCCACTGTGAAAGAGTCGCCGAAGGTTCAGGCCGGCATACAACTGGTCGCACCGATGAAGAGGTGGCAGAGGAGCAAGGTATCGTGATAGAGTCTAGAACCGCATTGCCTCATCTCTTACCGTATATTTTAGAAAGCCAAGATCCCTCTGGCGAGATACATTGAAGCGAGGGAGGCACCCAGCCTGGATGGATTGGCATCCTATATCATGGCAGCGGAGCCTGAGCCTGAGCCTGTGAGTAATGCCCGAGATTCTCTGGGCAGGGATCTCTGATGGTGTGATTGTCATATGGCTGAATCCACAGACGGCTGACCACGCCGAGCACCGTCTCCAGCACGGGCTCTACTTGCATGGGAATGGGCAAATCCACACTAAGCGCGAGGAGACACCGATGCCCGACACGGACGACGATGCCTGGGATTGGATGCCAGATGAGGAGGATCTGGGCGTCGAGCCTACGCCAGCTACTAAAACAGACATAAACTCCACACCCAGCCCGGCCGACAAGCATCAAGACAGGAACACTGTGCGTTTCTCGTCGGTCATTGGATCTGAGAGAACCAACTGTGAGTAACCTCATTGCTTAATGCATACCTTTCTCTTGCCGTATTGTTGACCAACCCGTCCATAGAAATGTCCTAGGGAGGCTGCGGCAGGACGAGAGTTGGGAAATGGGATGGGGTATGTACGGTCGGATGTCGAGGGTTGAATGAAAAGGTGTTACACAATGAGGTTCTCTTGACGATAAATTCGATGTGCAATATTGCGAATAGCCTTTCGCGTCTCCATTATATCGGACATGGATTCCTGCGCGGCATCGATAAGCTTATATTGTCCATGGCACGCATACAACTCACGAATACCCATGCCCATCGACCCATCCTTCACTGAAAGCTGCCTCGCATCCCGTTTGAACGCATCCGTCCTGCGCTAAGATCCTTTGACATTGTACTATGATTGTCCGAGCACTCGCACACTTTGACAGATTATAAACACTGAGATAACGAGCGCTGTCTAGCGCAATGGCAGGTTGTGCATCCGTAGACGGTGACTCGCATTCGAGCACTTACGATCAGGAGACTACGAAGCAGTGAAGACAAGATGGTATGCGATCTTCAAGTAAAGGAATTCTTGCAACACTGAGAAGCACAACTGCAAATTATCGTAAACCTTACATAAGTATTCTTTATTAAAAAATCGCTATTACCCTTTGGAAGGTTATGTCGCATCTATCGCAAGCCGACTGTATTCTCTGGTCGTCTTAGATTCTACTCTGAGACTTCGTTGCATGGTACGATGCCGAGCCTACCGCAATTCTTGCATTTTCTGTCCCAAGGAAGCTTATACAGTCAAGGAACTGATATTCCGAGATATATTTTCGTTCTCCGCCGGCAAGTCCGTTGCTATCATATAAAAAATCCTGCGCTCAAAGAACATTGGTTCGAGATAATGTCTGTATCATGGTTAACGTTCGAAGGTGTAGCGCTAGCAGACCTCAGGTTGTAGTTTGCAAGTGGGGTGGGCTGGAAACGGCCGAGAACGCATGCATGTGACTTTCTTTGTGGCACGTACGTAGGCGCGTGTACGTGTATAGGGGCTATTGATTTTCTGCGCTGGCTGCACTCCTGCACTCTTAACTTGAACAAACTCCATATCGAGTACTCCTAGATCAGGACTGTACCTATTCAGAAACGATTATTACCGACACAAGGTTCATCGAAACTATAAAGACAAGCTCGCACAGCGGTGGCACGATGAAATCACCGAGGCTTGGATTACCCTGTGCACGAAAGAAACGGGAGAAAGTGTTATATCGGAGAGATGCAATTTATTAAGATCTACCCAAATCACGACGCAGCGGCGGCTCACGAAACAACGATCATATTGTTACGACGGCCATGGCGGTCCAAGAAAATCCATGTGGATCGTTGGGGTGATCCGACCATATTCCTTGTATATCGAATTACACCTAAGCTCAAGATGTAAATGACAAACATACAGCCACAGTGATTTGTCCATATCCGTAGTTGTTGTAAAATGGAATCAGTCGGCAGAAAGAAAGAAGCGCACCTTCTATTCCTTTAGGTGGTTAAAGGGAGACACGCAGCAGTCGGGAAGTTGAATTAGCTCCGGACGCATCAACAACTGTCAACAAACCGTCCTTGACCTCGTACCACCATCACCTAGATCTCTCGAAATGTGCAACCCTCCACGATACTTGTATACTCCAGTGACGACTCCCTCCGGCTCCAAGCGCTTATATATGGGACGGGTCACCATCGCGAAGAACATATTAGGCCTGTT